>JADBHU010000363.1:0-28972 GCA_017140155.1 Fusarium devonianum | reverse complement strand
GCGTGTGTGTGTGGAGGAGCATTACGACGATTGGTGGGGCCAGATCCAGGATGAAAGAGAATTTGTTGCGTCCCCAAGACTGAGAAAGCGGCGGCAAAGTCAAGAAAATCTAAGTATTGGAGGGAGGGCTGATGGCGATACATCATTGGTTTGCCAAACCTCTTATTCTGAAAGGGCGATGTGGCTGCGCAGTCTTGGCTCTTGGGTTGCGATGTGTTGTTGATGGAACAATAATAAATAACAAACGTAGCGGGAAAAAGGTCGGGAATCTTGGCGGATCTGAAGAATCGTAGATGCGACATTAAACTTTCTGAACCATTGTTACCTTGGCAGTGAGAGGACAGCAGAAAACTGTTGTTTTGAAAGTAAGTACTGCTAAACGGGCGGTATCGGTACTGCACTGTTGGTTCGTCTTTTCCAGTGCAGGTAGCAGATCCTCCTTTCCTCAATCCTGGTAGGCTGGCTCGATTAGGTCAGTCGCGTGTGTCCTCGATCGTCGGGACACAACATGGCCCGTCGCCGAATCTTGCAGACATGGCCTTTTGGTGTTTGTGTGTTTTGGTGTTTGTGCTGTCCAAAGAGCCTCCTTTGACCGGCCCCGACTGAATAAGGTACCGGCGAAGCAGCCTTTAGAATGTCGGGTCAAGCCATCATCATCATCAATCAAGCCTTTTGCTCAGTTGCAGCGAGGTGTGCTAGCATTTACTGGTGGGCCCGAAATGAATGGACCAGACGCGCCCCACGTTCAATCAATGTCCCCCCATGCAGTCCAAGGAAGAAGGAGTGCCTCCACCTCATGGGACGCTTGGACGAGGCCTTGGCCATGGCCAGTTGGTCGTGGGCGAGTGTCGCGGGCCTTTTCCCCTCTTTCGCGCAGTCGTCGCCCAGGAGTGTCGTCGTAAGATAGTCCATCGACCAAGGATGCCCAGGGATAGTAAAGGTAAGGAAGCCGAGATAACCCAACACCCGCCGTGATGTGAGCCAATTCGGCCGTGCTTGCCAAGAATATCCCAAGGAAAACAGCCTAATTTATCAGACACAGGGATCCAATGTCCAGCGCCTCTCCCTTGATTGTCGCTCGCTTTAATTTCGTTCCAGGTTCTGTCGTGTCGCATCGTTTCGAGTTGTATCTGTGCATCCGTTAGTACCCCATCCCAGTGGCACCTCCCGTCCTTCCGCAAGTACTGGAGTACGTACGTAGTACATGGCCTGAGCCGTTTTCTTAAAAGACATTCCAACCTCCCTCACTGGACTCGCCTTCCCTCCCCTTCTTATTTTCTCCCTTTGTTCAACTTCTTCTCCAGCTCATTCCTCCGGTTGGCACGTTTCGTCCTTCTCATTCAGGCTTCCTCCTTCTTTCGTTACTACTCCAACTCCCTCGTTGTTGGATTTCTTTTGGCTTATCTGTAATTATCCTTCACCAGATCCTTTCATTTCCAGGCCCGGGAATTTTAAGCCAACGTTACTACTCTTTGATACTTTGATATCCCAAAGACCCGAGCTACACTACTACCCACGACTCACAATGAAGACTGTTGCTCTCCTCTCCGTTCTGGCGGCCGTTGGCTCCGTCTCGGCCACCCCTACAGTCAAGGAGGCTCCCAACAAGCGTGCCAGCCTCCCTACTGTTACTGCCTCGGGCAATGGTGAGCTCCCCATAGCGCTTCCATGATGGACCTGGGCCGATTTTCTCTAACACCATCGCAGCTTTCTGGGCCGGCGACAAGCGATTCTACCTTCGAGGTGTCGACTATCAGCCCGGCGGTGCTTCTGCCAACAAAGATCCTCTGTGTGATTACGACATTTGCTCGCGCGATATCAAGAAGTTCAAGGACCTCGGTGTCAACGTCATTCGAGTCTATGCTGTCGACAACAAGGCCGACCACGATAAGTGCATGCAGGAGCTCTCCGACGCTGGCATCTACCTTGTCCTCGATGTCAACAACCCCAAGTACTCCATCAACCGTGCCGAACCCGGGCCTTCGTACAACACTGCCTACCTCCAGAGCGTCTTCGCAACTGTTGAGATGTTTGCCAAGTATGACAACACCCTCGCTTTCTTCTCCGGCAACGAGGTCATGAACGATGAGAAGGATACCGACAAGGCCGCCCCTTACGTGAAGGCCGTCACCCGTGACATGAGGAACTACATCAAGAAACGCAAGCTTCGCAAGATCCCCGTTGGCTACTCTGCCGCCGATGTTTCCACCAACCGGATGCAGACTGCCCACTACATGAACTGCGGTTCCGATGACATGCGATCCGACTTCTTTGCTTTCAACGACTATTCCTGGTGCAACAGCGACTTCAAGACCTCCGGCTGGGATGTCAAGGTCAAGAACTTCACCAACTATGGCATTCCTATCTTGTAGGTCTTGCACTTTCACCCTGGTATAACTATTGCTGACTGTTTTTCTCCAGCCTTTCTGAATGGGGTTGCATCAAGAACCGCCCTCGCAAGTTCGAGGAGCTCGAGGCACTGATGAGCGATGAAATGACCTCTGTCTATTCTGGTGGTCTCATGTACGAGTACTCTGTCGAAGACAACAAGTTTGGTATCGTCACGCTCGACGGCGACGATGTCGAAACCTCCAAGGAGTACGATCTCTTCAAGTCCGCCCTCAAGCAGTACCCTGCGCCCACTGGCTCTGGTGGTGCTTCCAAGTCTTCCCACGGAGTTAAATGTCCCGCATATGAGGACGTTTGGCAGGTTAACCCTTCCCTTGTTCCCGAGATGCCCTCTGAGGCCGAGAAGTACATGAAGGACGGTGCTGGTAAGGGTCCTGGCATTAACGGCAAGGGCTCCCACTTCGCTGGCGACAGCGGTACTGCGACTGCCAGTTCCAATGCTGGCAAATCCACTTCCACTGGCGGCGCCGATTCTGGCGACTCTTCCAGCGACGACGACGACAGTGCTGCTGCCACCGTTGGCCTTGGCCCTCTCTATGTCACTGCTGCCGCCACCATCTTTACCCTGTTCGGTACTCTGCTCCTGTAAAAAGCAGATTTATTCCCTTGTTTTCTCTTTCTTTTTGTATTCGGTCTATACTGGAGTTGCCATCAACGTCATGGGCTGAGGATGCACTCTTATGTCATGGCAGGCACAGCAGTGAGGCGGTGGAGAATCGCGCTGGACTAGAAGCGCTGGATATATCTAGTTCGTCTTTGTTTTCTCTCTTAAACAGGAGCTCTGGCGTCTAGCCCAAAAAGGGCAGATAGCCCGGAAATGATTGTAATGCTGTCTGGGCGATTGTCGCCTTTGTTTTTCATCAGTTGCAAAGATCTCGTGCGAGCACACTCGAATAGACTTTCTCATTGTGATCACAACATGGAGCTGGCATTCAAGAACCGAATTGATTAAAGTGTCATGATGGAGTTGATAGGACGAGCCACAGGCCTGTCGATCAGCGGAACACGTGAGACAGACTACTAGGATAAGCTTTTCCCGACTAATCAGGCCAGGGCGTTTCGGCTTGGAAAACGAACCTCGGCATCTTTGTGATAGTTCCAGCCAATACATATATGCGTCATGGCCTCTTTAATTTCTTCAATGACAACCACCAACACCCTCATATCATAACCGATATCACCTCCCATCTCGTCTGCCACTTGGCCGCTTCTACGTCTCGGATTGATACAAGCTTGATAAGAGGCTAAAATGACCTCGGCCACTCCCCTGCCCGCCTACGCATCATATAGGCACATGCTAGTCAGTTCGCCGACTCCCTTCGTTGCTCATGTCGAGATCAACCGCCCGCGCAAGCTCAATGCCTTCTCACAGCCCGTGTGGCTCGAATTTGGGCGCGTGTTTACGCAGCTCAGCAATGACCCCGATGTGCGCGCCGTTGTGCTGAGTGGCGCTGGCGACCGGGCTTTTACTGCGGGCTTGGACGTTCAGGCTGCCGCGGGGGATGACATCCTTGGCCAGGCAGATGGAGATGTTGCGAGAAGGGCAAAGGGCCTACGAAGTCACATCGAAGAGTTTCAGGATAGTATAAGCGCCATGGAGAAGTGCGAGAAGCGTAAGTGTCACTTGCTGGAGAGGGAAAGCCATGCTAATGCAGTGTTGGTTTAACGCAACTACAGCTGTAATCTGTGTCTTTCATGGTGTCTCTATTGGCCTGGCGATTGACATTGCTTGCTGCGCTGACATTCGTATTTGCGCGTCAAACACGCGGTTCGCCGTTAAGGAGGTCGACATTGGGCTGGCGGCCGACATTGGCACGCTCGCCCGTCTCCCCAAGCTTGTTGGCTCGACGTCTTGGGTCAAGGACGTATGCCTGACGGCGCGGGACTTTTCAGCGCAAGAAGCGCTGGCGGTGGGCTTCATGAGCCAGGTACACGAGGGCAAAGAGGCGGCCTTGCAAGCCGGGCTGGCTCTGGCGACGGCGCTTGCTGATAAGAGCCCCGTTGCGGTGCAGGGGACCAAGGAGCTGCTGAACTACGGCCGGGATCATGGCGTCGAAGAGAGCTTGCGATACACGAGGGTATGGAACGCAGCGGCGTTGCAAGGAAAGGACTTCCCGCAGGCGCTGATGAGCGGGTTGAAGAAGACGAAGCCGCGCTTTGAGAAGCTGTAGTAAATCGAGTTCTGCACCGCGGGATGGACTCGGAAGAGCGTACGTAGCCAGGCCCGTAGACCAAACCTTTAGAAGATTCAGATGTCTATTCGGAACCAGATTCCTCATCAGGGGGGAGGTTCTCTTTGAGGCGCTGCATTCCATTGTCAGCTCACTTGCGTTTGCAGCGTATGATGGCATCAGGAGGGGGTTTTGCTGGACAGACGTACCTCTTCTAGCTTTGCCTTGAGCATGGACACCATGTTCTCCTTGACCACAACACGCTCATCGTCAAGATCCTCGATGATATAGTCGTGGTTCGTGCTGTCGATGTTGACGATGATGGACTTGATGGAGGGATCGCATTCGATGAGGACGCCTGGAATCGCAGAGTGTTAGTTGGATGGCGCCTATGTGATAAAAGTGGACGAGCCAGAGACGAACCGCGGATTGCGCGAGGCATGATGACAGTACGGTCGGCGCTCGAGGACTTTGCACCTCACGCAAATGGTCGGCAGAGGAATGGCTCTGCCAGATATTGAGAGAGATGATATATGAAAGGGTAGACTGCTCTGATTGGAGACTACTGAGTTAGAGGTAAGGCAAAGTTGAGTCTTCTGCTTTTGAAAGATGGAAGCTTTAGCTGTCTCCTAGGAATATACGCCAGGTTCTGAGTATGCCCAGTCGGTTGGCAGCCTTTCAGTGCACGGACCATGTCACTGTGGCGCAACTCAGAGCTTCAACCTTGCGGGTACGCATGAGGAATTACAAGATGATGGGAAGCGCCGATACTAGTAACCAGTCTAGTAGCTCTACTCGTCACCATCTGCTGCGCCTTAACAAAGCCACTCTCTCGAGGATAGAGGGTATCATGCCCGCTTCGTTCCTGGTTGAACGGGCGATATATTTATTTAATTAATCAAGAACAACTCGAGTCAAAGCAAGCAATGTCGCTGCTCGGCGGCCAGGTTGCCAGGCCTTGACAGATGGTGATCATTGCCCACCTCTCGTTAGCAGCGACGGCCAATTCGTAAGGAGCCAGCCGGTAGTCACGCACACACACACACGCACACAGAAGACCTAAGCCACGTCGATGAAGTCACTGACGGATTTGCCGGCATGTCTGGGGCGAGGCACAAGGCCTGATGGGTTTATTAATTAAAGTACAAAGGCCTTCTATCCGCCCGCGCGTCCATCCTCAAAAGTAGATGACGTTGAACTTACGCAGGTCTCTGATGTACGCCGTTTGCTTGCTCGGCTCATCTCTGAATCATTGATATCTTGCAGAGGGCCTTTCTCAGCAAGGGGGGATTTTGCAATTGAATCGTTCTATCTGTTCAAGTAGAGATCGGAGTTTACTCCATCTCCTACGACTCATCGCTACACGAAAAGACAACCCCAAAGCTACCCTTTCCGCCTGGTAACAATATCTCCCTTCTGCCACTCCGACTTCCTCATACCGTACCTTGTTTGACCGAGTCCAAACGACATCGATTGTCCGAACGGTATTATTTCCAACTTACACTAGACATGGACTCTTCAGACGGCAACGGCGACTCCGACAAGAACAATGTCCAGTTCACTGCTACGCCCTTCGCCTGGATTATCATCCCCCTCATCGTCATCCTCTTCATCGGCTTCGTCGCGACGATTATGCAGGTTCGCCGACGTCGCCGCCGCGGTAACTATGAGTGGCCGGGCCAGGGCATTCCCGTCCTCGTACCTACGGGCCATGTAGCTGGCACACGGAGAACCCGTGGAGCACCATGGGCCGGAACTCGATCCCAGGAAGGTCTCAATGAGCTTGGAGAGGCGCCGCCACCATACGAAGGAAAGAAGGGCAATCAACAAGGCCCGCTGGAGTTGCGGGACTTGGAAGCTGGAGGAAGTAGTCCCCCGGAGTACCCTGCCACTCCGGAGCCAGCTGTGACGACGGAAAGTCGGAGGACCGGTTGAGATTATGCTTGATACCACTTTATTCCGGGTCCAAGTTCGGCGAGGTTTGCGGTCATGTTTACTCAATGTTTCTGCATTTGACGAGTAGGCTCATGTACAAGCATTTTGAGCATGGTTGTTACGAGCGCTGGATTCAGCTTACTTCGGATGGACTATTAGTCAAATGTACAACAATTAACTATTCCAAACCTTTGGTGTCCAGGTGAGGTATCGAACATGTGTCTAGCCTGAATCATAAGCTCAAAAACCGTAACGCGATACAAGGAATACCACATTTCTCATGAATGTATCGTGATCCAGGTCTCTTTGCATCAATATCGACGGAAACGAGACTCCTTTGGCAATAGCCAGCTTGACGTAAGATGATTGGGAGCAACGTATTGTACGAGATCACTTGTGTGACCTAGGACAACGATTGTGTCTCGGTCAGTTGCTGCAACGTATGCCATGAAAAATTGACAGGACTAGCAAGTCTTCCCAAGCATGAAGAATTGCCGTTATTGAAAACTGGGAAGTGTATCGGGGACTCTTCTGCTCACGTAAAATGCCGACTTGACGGTCGCGCGGAAGGCCGTCAGGAGTGTAAATCTTCAGATCTCATACCCAAGGAGCATATGTTTGCGGATCCAGGTTCACCGGTTCCCCTTATTTCCAACCTTGTACGGGGTATGTTCTCCTGCATGGCTTGTGCAAACAGTCAGGGGAAGCGGTGTGTTTGATCTCGAAGTACTTCCGTATCAAAAGCGCCTCCTCCACTGGCGTGTGCACGTCAGTCAAAGCTGAGAATTCGCAGGCCGCCAAAAGAAAAAGAAAGAAGCAAAAAGCAAAAAATCCGAAACGGACAGAGAGATCTTATCTCAAAACCCAAGGATGCACCATGCCCTCGGGGTATCCTTTGTCAGTGGACCCAGAAGCTTACAGTATCTCTACTACGTAGGAATTTCGTCTAAGTAAGATGCTGTATTTACGGATACGTTTACAAAAGGCGACGTATTTAATAAAGACTCTTTTTTGAGACACCGGTGTTGGTAGTTGGAAATGCAAATACGTAGCATTATATGCAACTTGTAGGGCTGTTCAGGCTTCGCCACGAAGAAGTGGATATAGCATCAAAACTCCATCATTGACAACGACGACGACGTGCGTGAGCCATAGGGGTACCCCATTACTGAAAAGTATTTCCAAGACAGTGGAATATTTTTTAGAAGGGTAAAATAAGGATCGCGCTTGGTTAGATATGATCTCCAGGGTCGCTGAGACCCTCAGCCCTACAATCCACTTGAGCGTTCGCCTATGACTCTGAAACCCTTCTACCCAGGTTAGTGAGGAAGCCTCGCTTCGGTGCAGACTAGTAGAGGAATAGAACGCATCCGTCACAGTTCACGACGCTCTATTGATGGAATCTAGGCAGATAGGCATATGGATCACGTAGCCTTCTGTTACACGGCTGACGGAGTCGATTCGACTCGTGTCGAGCCCTACATAGTAGGCAATCAAGGCTCACACTCAGATCATATTTCTTTTGTTTTCCTGCCACAGACGCGGACCTTTCCCCCTTCTGGGACCGTAGCGTGGAACGAAGGATGCCCGAAGGTTGACTAACGGGAAAAGGGCGCTCTGATGAAAGACACCAAAGCTCTCTGCCTGGCAGAGAGAGGGAGGTTGGGCCCACCCGCTCTGGGGTGAAGCTGGGAACAACCCTGGAGGGAAACGACTGATGGGACGAATTCGCGAGTTTGTTTTACGGAGAGAAAGACGTTTAATCCGCGCATTATTACGGAGTGCGGTTTGCGCTGCCCAACGGCGGGAGCATGTCGTTGCAAACTCTGCTGTGCCTCTCTCTCTCCCACTCTCTGTCTTGCCGTTACCTTAGTTATCGTAGTGTTGACATTGAAATGTGACTGTGGCCGGACAGACCCACACGAGGCTGGTCTGTCATGGCTTCATCACCATCGTGGCAACGGAACGGCTGCTGACTGGGCTTTCGCTCGTCGACCGCCAGTTCTGACGCAAGGCCATCCGAAGTGCTTATTCGATCGCAGACGGCAGCACAACGAACATGTCAGGCCTCGTCTGCATGTTTCATGCACATCTGCTGCATCTTGGATCCCTTTTCTCGTGTCCATGACGGGCGATCCATTGGCAGAGAAACCACACGGTCCGTCGGGCGGTAGCGTGGCTCTGGCCTGTGTGGCCCTCCGTGGCACAACCGGCGAGCGGGACCCCGGCCACCGGGCGCCATTGGACGAGCTCGTCGGCAGCGCCAGCTCATCATCCTCCCCGAGGCACTAAGCCCGCTAAGCCAGAGAATCCCCCATCCCGATTATCAACCCCCCCGGGATAAAGGTGAGTTGGAGCTGGATGCTGGGACGGAGTACGTAGTTGGCGACTGGACCTTTTCTCTCTTTCGAGTGAGTAGGAATAAAGCCTCATAAGCCCGACTCTGTGCCGCGGTCCCACCCACGACAAGCTGCGGCTGCCTCACCTCTTGCCTGTTGTGTTTGGCTTCTGTGCGGTCTTCTCTAACCGCCAAGCTGCTACGTACAATGAAAATGTAGCAGCGCAGAGACAACAACAACAACAACAACAGCAACACCAACATTAAAGAACACAAACGACATCATTGACGATAAAACACCAAACTCAAGCTCTAGTGCGTGCAGTGAGTTCAGCGAATACGGCACCATCGCAGAAAACGGCCAACTCTCTTGTCACCCTTGCCCTCCTAAAACCCCACACGACGTCGCCTTCTGTAGCTCCCGTTGTCCCAGCCTCCAACCTTCTTCTTCATCAACTACCAACCTCCCCTGTTTTCGCTCCCGCTCTTCGGCACTGCGACGTTGACTTGAATTGGCAGCACCTAAAGTCGATTTATTGTCAATTGCCTTGTTCTCACTAGGACCAAGACTAATTAACTACCATGCGATTGCTGCGGCTCGCTTCCGTTCCGTCTGACGTTGGGTGCTTTAACCTAGTACTCAGTTAGCTTTCAAGTACTAGCTCCTAGTTCCCCACCTCCACTTCGACTTTGTGCCTAGCTGCGCTGGTTGCTCCGGTTGCAAGTTGTTGGCCCGCCCTCTACCGGGCCCCCCCCCCCAGAGAGCCACAGAACCACGGAAGGTCCCAAAAGCGACACCCACCCGCCGCATACACCACGGCAGACGCTCACGCCGCATCCTATTCCCTTCCCCAAAATTTCCTCGTTCTCGAATCCCCACGGCTCTGCGGCCAGGCCACTTCGAGCGAGTGACTCTGTAAGTATCGACTGCGACTTTGCCAGTCGAGGTTTGACAACCTTTGATTTGGGTTGCTTGTCGCTGTGTAAGTCCCCCCATTCCTCCTCTCTGCATGAGTCGAGTAGACCGTGGTGGCGATTTGTTGCTCTATGCCCTGTCGTCTTCGCTCATGCGATCGCTCGGCCGCAGAAACGCTGACCTTTGCGCAGACACTTCTGCTCTCTGCTTGTTCTCCTTCGTCGAATCTTCCGCATGTCTTAAAAGAAGCGCATCATTAATCGACGCTCTTTTGCTCCTTTCCAACCCAGGACGGCCTCGGGGTGTTCTTCTGCTTCCGTCCCGGATCGCAGACTTGGGAAGCAAGGGTCCCTACCTCTTACTGCCTGAATAATCTTTCCAGATCAACGATGGGCATCACCTCAAGAAAACCTCTTCCTCTTCCCGCCCCTACCGAAACAGACACCAACAACACCCCCACCGAATTGACGGGGGATGTGGTGAAGCCTGGCGACGACAAGTCCTCATATTCCATTCCCGAAGACGGAACACCCGTCACCATTGCCACCCGCGGACACAAGGCTAGCAAGTCTCAGACCTCGCTGCTCATCGAATACTTTGAAGGCGGCAAGCCTACCTCTGGCTCCGCTGGTGAACGTCGCCCCAGTGTCCGTGTCCGCTTGACACCTTCCAAGAAGGGCCGCGCAGACCACCATCTCCAAGTCACAGAAACCAAGGGCTCTCGCAGCGCTTCGGTGACCCGACGGATACCCTTGGATCTGCATACCGACTCCGACTTCCGCGACGGCGAGGACGGCAATAGCATGAGCTCTTACGCCTCTGCCACAGAAGAGTCCAACGTCTCGAGAAATCCCATAGATATTGAGATTGATCGAAGCCATCGACGCCGACGACCCGCCAGCCCCTTGATTCCCTCAGAGAACTACACTGTCAATCCCTCAGAAATCTCAGCCATCCCGTCGGATAGCTTCCTGGACGGCCCCGGCCACACCACCGAATTCAAGGGAAACCTGGACAGTCCCACAGGAACCCGAGATATGGCAGCAGCAGCTGGCGCCGGTGTACTTGGAGGCGCCGCCGTAGATGAGTTGAAGAACCGAAAGAGTCGGAATAGAGACCGGTCAAAGGTGTCTGAAAAATCCCGGGACAAGTCGTCGTCCGAGCGAAAACGAAGGCCAAAGAGCAGAACCAGCAGCGTAACTGAGCGGACGGGGGACGACATTAAATCCTCCCGCCGTCGTCCCAGCAAAAGCCATCAGGAATCTGCTGTCTCAGCTGCTGATTCGAGTGTCTTATCCTCTAATATGTCTCCGAGCCATCGCTCCCTTGAAACACATTCCACACGCTCAGGTGCCTCCAAAACATCGATCAACAATCCAAAGCTACTGGAGACTGTGGAGGACGCTATCCGACGCTTAATCCTACCGGAGCTTAGTGCTCTCAAGCGCGAACAGAGCAAACGGGAAACTCGGCGTGGCTCCTTCACCTCATCCGCAACGTCTGTTTCGGGCATTGATGCTACCCCAGACCGCCGGCGGTCTTCGGGTCAGCGAAGCGAGCAGAGAGATAGGCGTAACAGGGAGGCTCGTCATGACTATGACGCCGGCTCTGACCTCAGTATTAGCCGCGAATCAGTCAGCGACACATATAATTACGACAACGATGCAGTTACCCCCAAGCGCAGTGGTGGTGACCTGCTCAAGCCCGCTGCTGTCGGAGCCGCCGCTGGCAAAGGCCTGTCACTTCTGGACGACAATTCGCAACCTGAAGATCGAAAGCACCGAGATCGACGGCGTCGCAGAGCCGAGTCTGCACGAAGTCTCGGCCGTGATCGATATGCCGAGGACTATGAAGATAACCACATGGTACCTGCGCCCCCGATGCCTCTGATGAGTGATTTCAACCCATCAGAGATGACCCGAACCTCGATTCTCTCTGCCGACACCGACAGGCCCCACTCAGCGAGCGAGGAGCTCACGCCTGTTCAGAATGTTACTCGTGGGATGTTCTCACCGACATCAACGCCGACCCCTACAAGGACGCCTGCCAACCTCGAGAACACCTTGTCTACCCAACATGCTAATGTTTCCCATGGTGATTTGACTGCTTTACCACGAGGAAAGGACAACTTTGCCGAAGAGTATGAGACAGACGAGTTTGGACAAAAGGTTCCTATTGATCGCGATGTTCGGTACGACGACGACGACGACAGGGACGAGGTTTCTGACCCTGATGACTATCCCGAGGGTGGATATGATAACTCTTACTTTGCTACTCAGGACGTTCCTCCTCCCCTTAAGTATGTTCCCTACCAAGCTGGCGCTCGAGGACTCAGCCCCATACCCAGCGTCTCGGGCTACACCGAGGGCGGCAGCGAGTATCATCCGCGCCACTCTAGGAGCATGCATTCTACAAGTGATGCCTATTACGAAAGATCCGAGAACCGTCGCAATAGTCGCTCTACTGCTTCAATGAACTCTCTCCGAGCTAGGGAACTTGATCAAATGTCTCCTCAAAGTTCTGGACTGGATTATCGGAACACTACCTACACGGACGACAGCGAGCTTGACAAGGTTGCTTCTGGACAAGCGGTGCGCGGCATTGGTGCTAACCCTGACATTGTCCACCCCCCTCTGGGAGTGGAGTCAGCCGTGGCTTCCTTGGTCGACGGCTCGATGCTCGACCAGTCCGTCCTGACAAGTGGCTCCTACAACGATTATGGCGGTACTCGAGACTCGGCACTTTCCTACGATGACCAGTCTAGGACTTATAGCAGCCGTGGCATGAGCCCCGACAAGCAGTACATGGACAACAACAGCGAACTAGAGCCCGAGAGGCACGCCACCCCCAGCGCACGATCTCAGAATAAGTCGCAAGAATTTTCTGAGTATGAGATTGATGAACACGGCCGCAAGGTTCCCCGAACAAAGTCTCCGACGGCTTCGGAGGTAGCTATCACCGCTGGTGCTGTTGGTGCCGCGGCCGCAGCCCTTAAGGCTGCCCAGGGCAGAAAGCAGGCCACTGCAGAGGATGTAGGCGACGAAGAGTTCCAGCCTGCGGGTGTCTTCCGAAATAAGTCTTTCAAGGAGCGCACGCTGGAGGGCCAC
Source organism: Fusarium devonianum (assembly GCA_017140155.1). NCBI lineage: Eukaryota > Fungi > Ascomycota > Sordariomycetes > Hypocreales > Nectriaceae > Fusarium > Fusarium devonianum. The sequence goes on along the minus strand of JADBHU010000363.1, from coordinate 16,096 downwards.
GAGCCTCGCAACACCCCGGCTCATAGCATCGACCGTCTCTCTTACGACGAGCTTCCCAAAATGAGCGCAACTGGCGTGCCCGACTTCAGCGACCCGATGCCCGAATACGGATACTTGGACGATGATGCTCAGACCAACCCCTCGGTGGTCCAAGAACGCTTGGATGGAGAGTATCAAGACAACCTCTCGTCTGGCAGAGCGACTCCTACGCCGCGAAATACTGCTGAGCAACGACCAGAAAGCGCACGCAGCAAGAATACGGCGAGCAGCCGTGGTGCAGGCGCTGCAGGGGTTGCTGGTGCCGCAGCATTGGGCGCTGCGGCCGGAATGGCTGCCGCGAATGCCCACAGCCGCGAGCCTAGCCATGACCAGGATGAATGGCAGCGAACATCTGATGACCGTAAGCGAGACACCCTGGTCACCAACCCTTACGAAGACGCCAGTCCGATCGTCAACCCTGCACTGAATGAAAACCTTCTTGGAGCCCCAGGTCTGAGTGGCTCATATGGTGCCCCTTACCATGATGGAAGCCCCGGCTTCGCTCAAAAGTACGACGAGGGTTACATGTCCAATGGGCCCAACCGGACTCCAGACATGCAAGCCAAGGGCAAAGCTCTCTCTATCTCCGGATCTCCCAACGTTGACGGCGACGATCCTTTCTATGTCAGCTCCAACAAAGACCACGCTCGTCACCTCAGCGGCATGTCTCAAGGCATGGCATCTCCCTTTTACGATGCAGCTACCGGGCAAGGGATTGACCGCATCGAGAACAAGGATATCGTCGCTCTCATGCAACACGTAAGTACTCCCAACTCCTTTTCGGAATTTGAAGACTGATTCAAACATAGCTCATGGTCCGCGATGCCCAGCGCAGTGCACGGGATACGGAAATTGTGGCTCTGCTCATGAACTCTGCCCTTGAAATGCGCAACTCTTTCACAGAGTTGAAGAACCTCGTCCAGGATACCAGCGACGATGTTATATTTGCTAATGTTGAGAACACTGAGAAGCTTCAGAGGTCGATCAATGGTCCACGGCCCTACCCTGGCAACCGATCTATTCAGAGTGCTTCTCAGGCTGACACCATCAACGAAGCCGCTGCCAAGAAGAACCTGTTCAAGCGAGCGCTGCAAGGTCTCAGCAACAAGGGGACCAGCGACTTTAGGCGCATCGAGGATATTCTGTTTCAGATTTTGGGTGAAGTGGACGTTCTCAAGACTCAGACAGCGCCCGCCGTTTCAACCAGTGGCGGACGCGGTCCATCCTTTGACAACCTTCAACTGCAGCCTGAGGGCCACTTTGAGCAAGACCGAGGGTATGAGCCTGAAGGCAACTTGACACTTAGCCATGCCAGCCAGTCGGGTCACCTCTCCCTCTCCCAGTCGCGCTCAAGACTTGCCAACGAACGCAAGTTCTCGGACCACCGCATCAGCACAGTTCAGGAACACGAGGATGAATTCGGATACGACCATCCCAGCCCTGCCGGTGAAGCGAGCGACCCCAACCTCTTGACTCCAAACCAGCCTCACTTCCAGCGCGGTAGCTCTGTACCTCTCGACACCCCCCCTCAACTCTCCAGTGCTATTCAGCAGCCACTGAGCAATGATAACACGCCTCGCACGGAGAAGTCAAAGAAGCACAAGTCTGGTGGCTCGACAGGCTGGCTCCCCAAGATCTCTAGATGGTCGGGAACAACTGCGTCTAGCGTTGGCAAGGCTTTCCGTGGTAAAAAGGAAGCCAAGTATGAGGACTATCCTCCCTCACGGTCGGGCTCTAGCATGGCCTCGTACAATGATGAGGATACCTATCAAAGTCACCCTTACGGAGAGGACAAGCTACACACGGGATTTTCCGAGCAGGAGCTTGGAAGGGGACCTACTGCCAGCGGAGCCAACCCGGCGGCCCCTCAGCGCGACAACACCATGTCCCCTGGCGATGCGCCCAAGTACAAGGTTCACCGGAACTCGTTGAACCTGCAGCACCCCCAGCCCAGACAAGGCCAGACAGAGCGGTTCCGCAATGCTCTCGAGTTCTCAGCTCAAGAATACAATGTTCCAATGACACCGAGGTCTGCTGATTGGGGTGGCTCAGTCTCGAGCTTGAACCAGGTCCCCCAGAACACCAACAGATATAGCACAACATCATCACAGGGCGCAGCACGTGATCCAGAGCACTGGGCCACGTCCCCAACCGGACCTCCGAGACCCCCTAAGGAGCCTATTGAGCCCACGGGCAGCCCTTCGGCACAGACTCCTCCGAGGAGCGCCCGCATCTCGAAGCTTGCCAAGGGCAGCCCGCTTCAGCAACAGAGTGACGAGAGTGGATATGGAACGACGAGCGGGACTCATGCCGGTCATTACTCGGGCAGTCCCAAGCCCGAGAACCGCAACCTGAACGCTGCTCTAGGCGTTCCTACTCGACGACCTAGTGGGCCGCGGGCAATGACTCCCAAGAGCCCCGAACAAGAAGCGCGGGAAGAGCGTCGACGTAAGCGAGGTATGTCTTGATCAACTTGACCCGTATCATGATAACGGCGCCCCGGCTGACTCGAAACCCAGATACATTTGGAAGTGTTGTTTCCCAGAACACGGACAATTCTGAAACCTTTTGAAAGGGAAGTTGCCATGAGGACCCGTTATCTCCCGGGATCGTGACCTCAAACAAAGAATGGAAAGCCGATTCGGTTCTTGACACCGCCCTTGATATCCCCCATGTGTTGGGTTCTTGGTTATCTGTTGTATTGATAACCTCGAGAACAAGAAACGACTAAAAGACAAACGACTTTTTTTTCACAACGAAAGACTCGCCCTATAGAACGAACATGGAGATATCTAGCTGAAGGAACTGCAAGGCAACTTGCCGAAGATGAACAAGGAACATAACGACCAACGAACGTTACTGGATGTTTGGAAACCGCTCGAAAAGAAAAAAAAAGAGGAACAAGCGCTCAGTGGAGGAGACTTTTTGATTAAATGACGTGTGCTTCATTTCTTGACGACGACATGACAAGGCTGTCCGGTTGCAGAGCGATACACCCATACTTCTCACAAGGCATTTTGGATTGGGATTTATTTTATGAGGAAGGCAATGGGGGAACAAGTCACATGGGAACGTCGCAAGCTCATTTCGCATATTGCGCTTGGGAACGTTCTCTGATTTAGATAGGGTTAGCTGTAGTTATGTGAGATAGATACCATACTAGTTGTAATTTAAGAGATGAGCTGGGAAGTCGACCACAGTAACACTGCGAGAAATGATGGTGACGATAAGATTTGCTGCGAACTCTGTAAACATTTGTGGCTGTCTTGAGCTGTGACTGGCTGATTAGATTAAAGGTGGAATACTCCGTAGTAGCGGCCACTCTAACGTGGGGTTGGCCGGGGAGGCTTATGAGACTCCGGAGTGTACCACGGAGAGGGCTCCGACGTCGGTACAGGGATGCTGGTTGCTCCATGCTAGTGGTAGCGAATAACGAGCAGCGCATAATACCTACAAGACTAAGCAGACGCCTGATTTACAGGTCAGCCTCCAAGACCCTTGTTGTTCATGTATTCATATCTATGACCCCCATGTGTTCACCAATCTAGTCAGAGCTTGTCGTGTCATTTCAAGGACTCTGCAGTATCTGAACTCGAGCTTCACCATCAGTTTGCAGTGGTTATTTGTCCGAAAGGTTCAGTGAGTTGGGTCCGGGACTTTGCAATATCATCGGCGCCGCGCCATCGGCCTTTATCGGCAGCGCTTCGTCCGTCGCCGGCCAACAGCCCGGAGTGAGTTGACGAGAGTCGGAGTCGGCAAAGGAAGACGCAAACACACCAGAGGCAATGGCTGCAGACGTGCGAGGGAAGGAACTCGCGGAGCAGGCCAAACCAAAGCAGGTCAAGAAATCCAGCGGTGGCCATGATTACAAGGGCTTCGTCGCGGGAGTCTTCAGCGGCATTGCAAAGCTCACAGGTACGTCGGCGTAAAGTCGGGCTCACGCCCACAGACGCACATCATTTGCTCACCGATACATCAGTTGGCCATCCCTTTGATACTGTAAAGGTCCGCCTGCAGACGACAGACGCGTCACGCTTCAGCGGTCCTCTGCAGTGCGTCCTCCAAACGGTCCGCCATGAGGGCTTCCGCGGTCTCTACAAGGGCGCCAGTCCGCCCCTTGTCGGGTGGATGTTCATGGACTCGGTCATGCTGGGCTCACTAACAGTCTACCGCCGCCTGCTGTCGGAGCACGTCTATCACGTCCAGCCCCCAGGTACCGACGCGGTTGCATCGTCGCCAGGCTCGGCGCCCCAGGGGAGGACGGCCCTGCCTTCGTTCGGCCACGGCATCGCGGGCGTCATGGCCGGCGCGACGGTGAGCTTCATCGCCGCGCCAGTCGAGCACGTCAAGGCGCGGCTTCAGATCCAGTACGCGGCGCAGAAGGCCGACAGGCTGTACGCCGGGCCGGTCGACTGCCTCCGCAAGATCTACACGCACCACGGCATCGGCGGCGTCTACCACGGCCTCTCGGCGACGCTCCTGTTCCGGGCCTTCTTCTTCTGCTGGTGGGGCAGCTACGACATCCTCTCGCGCCAGCTGCGCCAAAGGACAGACCTCAGCGCGCCGGCGGTCAACTTCTGGGCGGGCGGCCTCAGTGCGCAGGTGTTTTGGCTGACGAGCTACCCGAGCGACGTGGTCAAGCAGCGCATCATGACGGATCCGCTGGGCGGCGGCCTGGGCGACGGCGTGAGGAGGTTCTCCTGCTGGAGGGACGCGGCGGTAACGGTTTACAGGGAGAAAGGGTGGAAGGGCTACTGGAGGGGGTTTGTGCCGTGCTTCTTGAGGGCGTTCCCGGCGAATGCCATGGCGCTGGTTGCGTTTGAGGGTGTCATGAGGTGGCTGCCGTAGGATGAGGAGGCTTGTATCTGATACATGATAATGACATTCATACCCCATTCCCTGGGCGCAAGTCTTACGAAAAGCGAAGAGCATAGCATAGCATAGCATAGCATACAGCATAGCACAATATCGGCAAGTACAGGAATTGTATCAGTATCATGCACAGCAACAGTCACAACTAAAGAGAGGACAATAGATTGAAACACCACAAAGAGTGCCACACAAATGGCTGGGTCTATTGGCCAAGTCCTAAACTTTTTATTTCCTTCCTGTCCCAATTCACCAATCCATTCCTGCGCCGTTGCAATGCAAGCAATTCGTTTACTCGTCGTCCTCGTCAGCCTCGTCGTTGACGACGTTGAAGAACTTGAGCTCGTAGACACCCCGCGAGGTGGAGACGATGCGGAGCCAGTCACGGAGCTGCTGCTTCTTGAGGAACTTCTTGGTCCTAGATGGGCGAGTTAGCAAAATCCTCCTTGCGCAGAGAGCATGGTAGCCGAGAGGCAAACGGTGATGACGCACAGGTACTTGAGGTAGCGACCAGAGAGCTCGTTGTGAGCAATGACCTCGATCTTGCCCTCACCCTGCTGCTGGACAACGACGTCGTCGCCCAGGTTGTTGGTGCGGCCCTCGACCTTGATGCGGTCCTGGAGGAACTTCTCGAAGGCAGCGACGTCGAAGATCTTGTCGCTGGCAGGCTGAGAAGCATCGATGATGTACTGTAGCAGGGAAACCGAGTTAGCTTTCCGACGTCTTCGTGTTGTTGGTTGGAAGATTGGGGGGGTGCGCCGTCTCGTCGACTATGGTTCAATGATGCGCGCATATCATCGTAGTCGTCGTGAGGAATCAGATCGAATCGAGCGTACCTTCTTGGTCTGCTTCTGGGCCTTGCCCGACTTCTTCTGTTGAAAAATGACCTTAGCCTACTGCATTTTTGCGCCACCACTCATGGGGGGCATGTCGCCCACCAGAGGGCATACAGCAAAGCGGTGTCATGTACATACTGCCTGAGGAGCCATTGCGAATTGAAAGGAGGGTCCGTGAGGGGATTTGGGTGGTGTTTCGGGTTTGATTTGTTTGAAGAACGCAAAGAAGTCTAATCCTGCGCCTGAGACGAATTGGAGGTTTGTGGTGATGGGTCTGCCGGCTGCGAAAATAATCGGCCGGAATTTCTGGTGGGTTTGGGCGGACTGAAGTGGGCTGCGGATTAGGGCTCTCTGAACGGAATAACTGTGTGCCGGGCGGGGCTCGGCTCGCTAAATGGGTAACCTTAGGTAAGGTGCGCAAGGAACGGAGAGGCGGTCGCGGGTAAAGGCACGTGATACTGTTTCACATTTTTGTCTCTGAAAAACGCTGAAACATAGGTACCTACCATGGGTCGGGTTAGGTGGTTGAGATGGCTAAGCACAGACCACCCATGGGGTCGGGTTACCCACAGCCGGGGTGCAGGTCAGCTGTGAGGCTGCGGTTGTTCTATTGTTCTATTCAAGGTCAAACGTATGACCTAGGGTCGCACTCGGAGCCTCCTCCGCCTGGCCTGCAATATAGAGGTTATGCGGATACTGCTGAAGACTGGATTGCACCTCAGATCCACGACTGCAGCGCGACTTGTCGGTTGTCGATTCCCACCAAATGCTACCTGGTGATTTCGAGGTAGCCAACCTGATCCATGGTGGACCAAGCCTCTACTGGCATATCAAGTTTTGATTGGCTGAGCTGACCTAACCCGACCCCTGGTGGTCTGTGCTTAACCAGATCAACTACCTAACCCGACCCATGGTGGTCTGTGCTTAGACAGTCCTAAGCCTCTGATTGGTTATGCAACTTCTGGACGAACCTGCCCTGTCTTTCATCAGGTAGTATCAACTTCCAGCATTCAATTTCATCGCGACTGCCACCAACACGTGATACCGGGCTGCAGGAAGAAGGTTGCTTATTTACTAGTAGACATCCATAGATCTAGTGCATCCTGAACTCAAACAAACCTCCACCTACGTATTTTCCTTGATCCAGAATCCGCAAGGACAGGGACGAGACCAAACTTGACCTGATCTAAAACACCGATGCATCACACACGCGTCTCAATCGCCTTGTCCCGCCTTGGCACGGCACAGGACCGCTTTCTGGAATTAATCTTCCTTGACCTCCTTGGTCTGCTCGACAGGGCCTAGCACAGGGTCCAGTTCAGCCTTGAGTTTGGGGACCAGCATCTTGCGATACTGCATGTACAGCTTGTGCAGTTCCTCTCGCTGCCCGTCGTATCGTTCTCCCGACTCGTCCTTGCTGATCCTGCTGCCCCTCCTGTTGATCTTGTGCTTGAGGATGTACTTGTCTGGGGTCTTATCTGCTGTTATGAACTTGGCCACAAACTCTCCGTCAATGTAAAGGTAAGCATCGTCCTTGATCTTTTCGGCGCCGTTGTGCGACGTCTTCCTGACGACCTGGACTGACGTCTTATCTTCGGGCAGATGCTGCTCCTCGTTGCCTGAGAGGTTCTGCTTTTCCGGCGAAAACTCCTCCGAGTCTGCTGCCGTGGGCTTTCCCTCCTCTTCCGAAACCTCTTGCTCGTTCTTGTCCGAGAGCTTCTCTGCAATCTCGCGGCTGATGCCTGCATAGAGCTTACGCTCGGCCTCCTCAGCCTGTGCAGCAGCCTTGGCCAGCGACCTGGAATCGGTCTCAGCATCGGCCTCGGCTACCTTTTCGGCTCTGGATTCGGAATCCCACTTTGCAGACTTGTTGCCCTCACCAAAATCAGTCTCTTTCTCCTGCTCGTCCTTCTTGTTCTTGCCAAAGATCTTGTTCAACCAAGCTTTTGCATAGGAAGGCTTCCGCGAGGCCGCCTTTTGGTTATTGTCAGCTTCCACGGGCCTTGCAACGGCAAAGCGACTGATTCGACTCCCAGCACCCGGAATTGCTGATGGTGCTGGCGTGGGGGTGGCCGTCGTAGTTTCAACTGCGGCAGAAAGCATCTCCGAGGTAACCTGGGTCATCCGGGTAGCGCCAGTGGTTTCAGCTTCTTGGAGCACAAGAGTCTCAACAGCAGAGCCTGCTGAAACGGTGGTTTCAGCTGCTGAGGGAGTAACGGCCTCGGCATCAAAGGCTCTTACAAAGAGTGTCGAGGCTTCTGTGGGGGCCAACGTTTCAACAGTTTCTTCTTCTGCGGGGCTGGTTGAAGCTTCTGGGAAGGCTGTAGTTTCAACAGCTTCTTCTTCTTCTTCTGCAGGAACGGTTGAAGCTTCGAGGAGGATCGTGGTTTCAACAGCTTCTTCCTCTTCTGTAGGACCAGTTGAAGCTTCCAGGAGAACAATGCTCTCAACGTCAGAGGTTATTGGCTGGGATGCCGTAGACCAAGAGACTGCAGCCTCAGAGGTCGTGGCCGGCCAAGTGTTTTCAGCCTTAGATGTGGTGGTTGGCCATTCAGCCTCAGAGGTTGTTGACCAAGTGCTCTTGATATCAGAGGTCGTCGGCTGGGTGGTCTCGACCTCAGAGGTGGTGGCTGACCAAGTGCTCTTGATATCAGAGGTCGTCGGCTGGGTGGTCTCGACCTCAGAGGTGGTGGCTGACCAAGTGCTCTTGATATCAGAGGTCGTCGGCTGGGTGGTCTCAACCTCAGTGGTGGACGACCAAATGCTCTCAGTCTCAGAAGTCGTTGTCCAAGTGCTTTCAATCTCAGCGGTTGTTGGTTGGGTGGTCTCGACCTCAAAGGTGGTGGTCGTTAACCAAGTGCTCTTAATGTCAGAGGTGGTCGGCTGGGTGGTCTGCACCTCAGAGGTTGTGGTCCAGGTGCTTCCAACCTCGGTGGTGGACGACCAAATGCTCTCAGTCTCAGAAGTCGTTGTCCAAGTGCTCTCAATCTCAGAGGTCGTTGGCTGGGTGGTCTTAATCTCAGAGGTTGTTGGCTGGGTGGTCTCGACCTCAGAGGTTGTGGTCCAAGTGCTCTCAATCTCAGAGGTCGTTGACTGGGTGGTCTCGACCTCAGAGGTCGTCTGCTGGGTGGTCTCAATCTCAGAGGTCGTTGGCTGGGTAGTCTCAACCTCAGAAGTGGTCGTCTCAACCTCAGAAGTAGTCGTCTCAACCTCAGAAGTGGTTATCTCAACCTCAGAGGTCGTTTGCTGGGTGGTCTCAATCTCAGAGGTCGTTGGTTGGGTAGTCTCAGCCTCAGAAGTGGTCGTCTCAACCTCAGAAGTGGTCTTCTCAACCTCAGAAGTGGTTGTCTCAACCTCAGAGGTCGTTGGTTGGGTAGTCTCAGCCTCGGTAGTTATGGTCCAAGTGGTTTCGATCTCAGAGGTCGTTGGCTGGGTAGTCTGAACCTCAAAGGTTGTCGTCCAAGTGCTTTCGATCTCAGAGGTCGTTAACTCCGTGGTTTCGGTCCCAGAAGTGGTCGTTGGCTGGGTCGTCTCAACCTCGGTGGTTATGGTCCAAGTGGTTTCAGCCTCAGAAGTCGTAGTTGGCTGGGTCGTCTCGACCTCAGAAGTCGTTGGTTGGGTGGTCTCAAGCCCGGTGGTTACGGTCCAAGTGGTTTCAGCCTCAGAAGTCGTTGACTGGGTGGTGTTAGAGCTGCTAGATACAACGACAACAACAGAAGTTGAGGTACAAACCGGGACGCCGCAAATTTTCGTATCTTTACCATCGTGATAGTGAGCCTTCCTAGTCGCGGTATACGCAGGAGCGTGGTCGAGATACTTAGGCTCCTTGAACTTGGGTTTACAAGGCGAAGCCAGAGACCCTCCCAAGAACGCTCCAAGGAGAACTGGAACGAGACCGAAACGCATCTTAACAGCAGCAGCTGGTGAGTGATGAGGGGGTGCTGTACGAAGAGTCTTGACAAGTCTAGTGCTCCTATCGAGTGACCAAGGGGATAAGCCCGTTCTTTATACGCCAACCGGATCACCCCATGAGAGAGAGACCGCCTATGGGCTAACTCTTGAGCTTGAACCTTCACGCGCGTGTCCCTCAAGTATGAATGTTTCCTTATGCAGGCTCCATTCGGCGAATTCCAACACCATAATGCATCATCGCGGCCTCAGACTATGTAGGGCAAAGTTAAAAGTATACATGCATGGCATTAGAGATCGGTACATGTTTCGTAATTCCTGCACCATCAAAGCCGCCTGCAGATACACCATATGAGCGATTTGAAACAGAGTTCATCTCACGCGCGATAGCTTCAAGCACCCTGGCCTCATCACAACAACGCGTTGTCGTGTTTCACTAGGTTTTCACTCCCCGCAGGAACTACAGAAACATTTTCCATCACGGTCTCACCAGAATCATGAATCATAGATCAAACATCATTCATTGTCATTCGGTCTCAAACGCCATACCGTGGCGTAAGCATAACATGTCTGTCGCGGTCCTAGGCAAAACAACAAGATCATCCCAACAAACTCATCCTCATCATCATATGTGGTACAGCGTTTCTCATCAAAATACAGCGGACCGAGTCCAAAGCAACTTGTCCTTTCAGTCCTCGCTCACGACCCACCGAACAGTTTCTTGAATGCAGCCTTGATGCCTCCTGGCTTCTTGTCGTCCTCCTTGATTTGTGCCCTGCGCCTCTCCTCGTGTCGCGCCTTGCGCCGCGTGTCCTCGGTGTCCATCCTGACATGCCTGGTCGGTCTCGTTTCTCGGTCTCCATCCCGGTCCCTGTGTCTGTCCCGGTCCCTGTCCCGTTCCCTGTCCCGTTCCCTGTCCCGTTCCCTGTCCCGTTCCCTGTCCCGTTCCCTGTCCCGTTCCCTGTCTCGTTCCCGGTCTCGTTCCCGGTCCTGGGAGGCAACAGGGGGCGGTTCGTCGCGAGTGCGGTGAGGTCGTGGTCGCGAATCATCCGTGGATTGCCGAGAGCGCCTGTACTTGGATCTTGTTGTTGGATAACGCTTAGGCGCGTCGGCGATGGGAGGCTCCATCATTCGTTCTCTGGTTGACTCCGCCAGTGTTGGTCCCTCTCGCGGAAGTGGATTGCGGCCTACAGCTCCCTCCGAGTTCTTGATGTCGAAGAACCTCTTCTCGGGCGCAGTCGGCTCGTTCCGCTCGACGGCTGGGCCGTCTCCCAACTCATCATGTCGATGTCGCCCAGAATGGCTGTGCCGGCGTGAGCGATGCCGCCTTCGTTCCGGCTCGACCTCGGCCGCGGGCTCCTTGCCCTTGCTCTCCTTCACCTCTTTGACCTCATCCAGCGGCTCTCGAAGGCGCGTAGCTTCGCGCTCTCGTTCGCCCTCACTGTCCTGCATCCGCCGCTCTGCCCTCTCAGCCCTGCGTCTGTCGTGAGCCGCCTGTTCATCCGGCGTGCGTCGCCTGCGGCCCGAGCTTCCAGAGCTGCCATCGGCCGAGAGCCCACTGTCTCGTCTTGGAGTCCTGGGAGGCGTGCCTGGAGTACCAGACCCGGCGCTGTCGGGCCGGTGTCGACGGTGTCGGTGGGAGCCGTAGGACGATCGCATCCTGCGGTCTTTACCTTCATCCTCACGCAAACCACGGGGGGGCGGTTCATCAGATCCACGAAGACCACGAGGCCTCGAATCCTCATCATGGCCGTGACCATGGGGTCTTGACTGTTCAGCATCTCGTAAACTACGAGCCTTCGCCTCAGCTTCACCTCGTACATCGCGAGGTTGCGCTTCTTCTTCTTCTTCGCGATGCTGACGAGGCCGGAACTCGTCCTCCTTGTAAGATCTATGACGGCGTCGGCCCTCCTCGTCGTGCCGAGACCTATGGGCTCGTCTGTCGTCATCACCGACGGGTCTGCCTTCTTTGACCTCCTCGTCACGGCTTCGGCTGGATTGGTGGGAGTGGCGGCGCCTGCGATGATGCCTGTCCCTGTCTCGATCGCTGCGCGACGAGTCAGATTCTCTGCTCCTATCGTCTGCAAACAAGTCAGCATCGGACCTGTGAAGTTCTTCAAGCTCGTCCTCAAAGCTCCTCCGTGGCGTGGAAGCAACTGGGAAGCCATAATCTTCAGCGGCCATTTCCTCCTCTCGCTGCAGATCAGGTAAGTCTTTGTCCTCGTCATTGTGATGGCCCAGCAGCAGCGGGCTACTCGGAGGGCTTAAGGCTTCGGCCGTCGCGTAAATTACCACCGCAGCTGCCACTGTGTCTTCTGCGCGCTGGACAGACATCTTGCACTTCCGCCGAAGCGTGTGAGCTGGCTGTAAGCTGACCAAGTCTGCGTCAGGTATCACAATGTCGGGAGTGGGAGGCCTTGAGGATTCGTCCCCAGCAGGTGAGGTAGCTGAAACAGGAGCTGGCACAGCATCTCTTGTCTCACGTCCATCTCCAACTGGTCTAGGTGCTGCACGAACGGCTGCTGTTGATGATTCGCCCTGGGTCTCCACAGAATGTCTGCTGGTATGTTGTATGGAGACTCTGGGCCATTCACCTTCGGTTGCAGCAGGATGAGGTCGTTGCGCAGCTTTGGCATCAACAGCTCTGCTTACAACAGGTATGAAGATGGGATCCTTGGTGTAGACTTCTGTGCCAGGCCGGATTCTCAATGACCGACGAGGTCGTTGCTGTTGAGTCAAGAATGTCCGAGGAGGCTCAGTCCGAGAAGGCCGTATAGACGCTCGTTCTGGCTGTGTCTCCCTGGTGGCAGAAACACCACTAGCAGCGGTAGCGCCGACCACTCCCATTGCAAGGCCTCCTGGCGGGACAGAAGTGACTTTCTTTGGGCCTTCTGGTGCAATCTCGATCGCCTTGCCTTTTCCTCGTACAGGGATGTGGACCACTTTCGCAGACATGGGAGCTTCGGCTTGAGCAGATTGCTTGAGCTTCGCTTCGTACTTGGTAGTAGGCTCAGATATCGAGAAGGTATCATGTCGAGATCCCACCAGAGCTACAGAGCCGCTTTCTTGGCCCGAATTCCCAGCTCCAGTGTCGATGGGCATCAACCCGTCATCTTCTGAGCTACTGCTATCGGAAGCGTCGGACTCAGATTCTTGTGGCACCTCACGTGCTTCGAAGGACTTAAGCTTGACTCGAGGTAACATAGCGGCCTGTGCTGATGCTGGGAGCTTGGCATCGGGCACCTCATCGCATCTGTCATCTTCAGATGTTTGTGCGTCGTCCTCTGAATTGCCGACGGGTGGTTCAGTAGCTCGAGTCGCTCTCTGAACCGCAAACGCTTCATGTTCCATGGGGGACACTATCTCGGAGATGGAACTAGAGCTAGAACTACTGACCCTGAAGCCTCCCGCAGCGTCAGCCGACTTTTTAGATCGTAGTTCACCATCAACTGGCACAGCTCCATGAGACGCAGCGACAGCAGTCGTTCTGGTACGTGCCGGCGCATCACTCGATGCAGAAACGTCTGAATCGGTGTCTTCGGCTTGAACGATTTGCTGTGGAGGGGGAGTTTGCAGCTGGAACCATGTGGGACCCTCCTCTGCAGCTTCGCTCTCCGTGTCGGAGAGTTCATCCAACTCTCGAGAAACTGGTAGTTTGGCCTGCTGGGCAGAGTGCTGATCACCATCAGATTCCTCGTGGTCGGAAGCTAGATGCCCAGGAACGACGCTGTGGTCCGAGATTGCAGCTTCTTGGAAACTCGTCCTCCCGGCATCGACCTTGTATTCGATTCCCGAGTAGTGCGGTTGAGGTTCAGCTACTGACAGCGCTTTTTCAGCATCGGGCTTGCCCAATGTAGCGCCAAGGGCGGAGTCGGGTGATGAGGGTCTTGAGGCGCTTTCAGAAGTTTCTGAGTCGAAAAGATATCTATTTCCAGTGGCAGGTGCGGGCTCCAGGGTTGTCTGCTGTTCGAGGTCTGGAGTGTCGTGGCGGGAATATGGTTTGTCTCCATCATCTTCAGCCTCGGACTTTGGCGAAGGGGGCGCAGGCATTATTGATGTTCTCTGGGATGCACTGAAGGGTAGAGTTTTGACAGTTGGTAAAGAAGCCTCCGGATCGGACGTGTCTAGGTCTTCGTCCAGCACAGAAGCAAAGGTTGCCTGTGAGGGGCCCTGGGAGGCAGAGTCTGTGGCTTCTTCCGTTGATACAGAATCCCTTCGGTTCTCGGAGTTGGTAAGCTCTGGGGTTAAGGAAGAGGGCACATTAACCAAGGTGACACGGTCATTTGTTCCTTCTACCCAAGATTGTGCTATGGGTGGAATTTGCTCATCTTGAATGACTGAATCGGGGACTTTGACATGATCAAAGCTCATTGAAGCTCGGTTGTCAGCAAAGTCAGCGTCGCCTGTTTCTGAGACTCGATCAGACTCTGTAAGCATACCTGAAGACGCATCCTTGGGAGTATCAGCGTCAACAGTAGCTTTTGTGCTTTCCGGCGAAGTAGCCAAAGACTCAGTTGGCAATCGCTTGAAAAGTTGTCCGCTTGACTGCTTAGTCTCTTCACCACCACGGTGAGAGAAAGCATCAATGTCCTCCGGGGCCGGCTCCTGGACGTCGCTTGGAAGCCCAGCCTTTGGTTCTAGGGCCATTGATCTGACTCCCGCTATATTGTCTGTACCTTGACTCGGACTCGGCGGTTGCAAATTTGGCAGCGTGGTTCCTGTAGAAGCCTGTTCATCTTCTCTTAGAGACAGAGCAGATGGCATCTTCTCTTCAGCTCCTTCGTGGCTTTCCACTGGCTCGGCCAAGGTTGGCGGACTCGGACCACAAGCGAAAGCTGTGAGTACTGTGGTTTCCTCGTTGGGTGGTGTTTCTCGCTGTGTCTGGGTATCGTCTGAATGTAACTCCAAAACTCCGTGATCCAAATTTTCATGTAACCCAGGAATGAAATCTCCCAAACGCCGCGAAAAATCAAAAGGGGTATTGTTTAATGTGTGGTGTTCCTCACCTTTTTTCGCCTGCTTCTTGTCGCTTGGAATTGGACCAAGTGTATCTTTACTCTCCTCTTCTTCCTTCGCCTTGGCCTCTTCTCTATTTGTGACTTCTTCGTCGCCTTTCCTGTCTGCTTCGGTGGCGTTGTCCGCTTCGGGCTTGGGAGATGGTTGATCTTGAGGTTCAGCAGGCGATTTGGTGGTGGCGGCGTCTTCTGACTCTGGAGCTGGTGCCCCCTCAGCAGGCTTAGTATCTTCCTCTGATGCAGGAGTTTCCCGTTCCAATAGCTTCCCTTCCGTCTCCGTGGTGGCAGCAAGTGTTTCTTCGGCTGGGTTTGCCTCATCATCAGGCACCTTTACTTCATCAGCTGGTTTGTCGTCAGTAGCAGGTGCATCTTTAGTCGCTTTGGTGTCTTCGGACGCAAGGTCTTCGGGCGCGGGTTTTGCCGCCTCTTCGGCTGCGGGGGCCTCTTCAGCGGGTTTGTCGGTGGCATTGACTTCCGCGGCCTTTTCTTGAGGGCTTGCAGGCGCTTCGCCGCTGGCCGTGTCTTCAGCTGCGGGTGCTTCCTCGGCTGCCTTGACGGCTTCGCCAGCCTTCTCCTCAGGTGCTGCAGTCTCTACGGCTGGCTTCGCTTCATCAGGCATAGCATCTTCCTCTGGTTTGTTGTCAGCAGGTTTGAGCTCTTCCCCAGCCTTGTTATCTGCCGTAGGTGCTTCCTCAGCTCGTTTCTCTTCGGTTGCCAGTGCTGCTTCGACCGGCTTGGCCCCCTCTTCTGGTTTGGACTCAGATGCGAGTGACTTTTCATCTGGCGTTCCATTAGAAGGTTTGGCTTCTTCCTCCGGCTTATCGTCAGCTGTAGGCGCTTCCTTGGCAGTCTGTGCCTGATCCTGCTCCTTGTCGTTTATTTCAGGTGTCTTCCCGCTCGGCTTATTCTCAGGGGGCGTTGCCTCCTCCTCGAATTTGTCGTTAGGGATAGAGACCTCCCCATTGGGGTTCTTCGGTTCTTCAACAGGGACTGACTCTTCAGTAAGTTTATCTCCAGCACCAGGCTTGTCTTCAGCGGGAGCTGGCTGTTCAACAGGCTTGTCTTTTTCGGTAGCAGGCTTGTCTTCGGAGGCAGGATTGTCATCGGAAGCAGGTGTGTCTTCGGCTGGTGTTGGTTCTTCAACAGGCTTGTGTTCTTTAGCGGAGGCTGGCTCTTCGGCAGCAGGTTTGTCTTCGACAGCAGGTTTGTCTTCTGCGGCAGCATGCTTGTCTTCGGCAGCAGCAGGCTTGTCTTCGGCTGCTGCAGCAGCAGTAGGCTTATCTTCAGAGACAGGATTTTCTGCGGAGGCAGGATTGTCATCGGAGGCAGGATTATCTTCGGCTGGTGTTGGCTCTTCAACAGGCTTGTCATCTGCAGCAGGCTTGTGTTCTTCAGCGGGGGCTGGCTCTTCAACAGCAGGCTTGTCTT
>JADBHU010000362.1:0-69136 GCA_017140155.1 Fusarium devonianum | reverse complement strand
CCCATCCTCCATTCCTGAATCGCCCACCCCCCCCAGGCTTCCCATTGCTGCCTGCCTGTCCGTCTGGCTTCATTTATAACAAACCGCGTCCCCGGGTTTTCATCCCAAGGATCCATTTATCTACTCTCCACAAAGAACGATACAAGTGATCACCAACGCTACATATTGCTCCTCAGCAAAGCACCCAGGCTCACTGAGCTGGTCAACATCTACCTCAACCCAACACATAGCACAACAACCACCCGCCACAATGTTCGGTTCATACGGTTCCTACAGCTCCATGTGCGCGTCTGCGCCCATGGATATCGCTCCTCGCAGCAGCCACAGGTCTCAAGACTCGGCCTGCGCCTTTCCATCCTGGCCCCGACGCGAATCTCTCTCCGAGTCCGACCGCGAGGAACGCCCGACGTCCTATCNNGGCAGCTCTTCTCCTGGCGCCATGGCCTCGCCGCCCAACGTCATCTCCGACTTTGAGCTCCTCCAGGCTGAGCGTGAGCGCCAGGGCGCCAGGCAGCGCGAGTTTCTTCGCGTTGTTGCCCAGGAGAAGGAGCGTCGCCGTGCCGCCGCCGCACGAAAGCAGCGTCGTAGCAGTCCCAAGAAGAGTCCCAAGACCAAGCTCTCCGCCATCGAGGAGTCTACTGAATAGACGAGAGCTTCTGGTTACTCTTCATGACTGTTACGATTAACGATAGCGTACGTGGTTATCTGGAAACAGTCATTTGCGTGCAGTTCACTAACACGGTCACAGGCTGCTTTCTTTGCATTACTCGCGATTTGATACCCCGAGATACCACACAACTTTGCATGTGCTATACCAGATGCCGCACATCCCAGATTACTCTACACCACTATTTCATCATGATCCGACATGGCTTTGTCAACCCGGGTGAAGACAGCTCCCACCCTTCAACCGATCAACCTTAATTTACCACAACCGGTAATATTTTCGGCCGCCAACTTAATCAACACACACACTGCAGGGACTCGACCGATGACGCCATGAACGGATTTTCCGTCGGACTCGGACAGACGGCGACAGAGAGTGGCTCGAGCTTCCCATTCGTCGCCACGTTTTCTTTCCCCCGGGCTTCCATGTGGGGGTGGGGGGAATCCTTATCCGGAGCACGGAAAATGAGTCAGACAAGAGTCCCCAACACTCACCATCACCAAGTTTGCCGGCCCGGAATGTGGATTAGCAACACTCAACAGCCGTCCATAACAATCTATCATCCATGGGGAAGCATCGTTCCGATCGGGGCCGACTGTGTCCGGGCGAGGATTTTCCGGGCGGGTGGAAGCTCTTCCTCCTTGTGGGGTTCGGTCTTTGGCCGGACACCAAAAGGGCTGCCACCCTTTCCCCGCATTCGGTGTCGGTCACGGCTCAGGTCTTCGGTTCATCTCCTTGATGACGAGGCGTGGTCGCCATCGCGGTCGCGCTGTCGCGCGGACCCGCGGTCGCTTCGGGTTTTCCGTTCTGGCTTCTGTACGCCGACGCTTTGTCTTTCTTTATTCTAAGCTCTATTGGGCTTCATTCATAATCTTGTTTTCTAATGGTCGCGCCCGTTCTTTGACGGTGACCATCTTCGGCAACCATCTTCGGCATAATAGGAGTTTCTTGTTTCGCATTTACCTTGGGGGTGCATGGGCAAGGACAGGATCATGGGGCATTTGTCTTTAACAGGCTTGCATCAGCCGCCCACCACTGGGTGAAATCAGCTGGCACAGTTCTGAGGAACAACATTTGGAGCGATAGGCATGGGACAGGACTTGCATACAACAACGCATTGCGATTTGGCTTTACAATAGATACCTTAGGATAGTTACTTGGCCTTTCTGGAGGTGGCTTCGAGCCTGCCAAGGTCTTTTTTTCTTATGAGATACCCCAACTAGTTTAGCATGGACAATATCCACATCATAATTGTTGAAACATATACCTTTGACTCTACGCTGTGATTTTGGATGACTGCAATTCAAGGTTCGAGGCAAACGCCAACAGGGTCATAGAATCGCAGACTTGTTGACGGTCGGCATTTGGCCCTCAGATAACAACAAATCGGATGGACAAACATTCACGAGCTACCGACTTCCGAATAACCAACCAAACAATACCACTTTATCTCTGGCGTCCCATCCCATAATCATGGGCGCTCTTCGTATGCACTCAGCTTTGCCCGTGGTACCGTCCCGTGCCGGAGCGGGCTCATCACATGGTGGACGGCTGGCGCCTCTGCCGCGGGACGAGACACCAGCGGTGAGCGCGTCGCGCGCGTCGCAACGATTGTGAAAAGAGCATGTGCCTGTCGGAAGGGGTGGCCTCTGGATTCTCGAGGAGGACTGGCATTTCACAATAGAATAGTGGGTTGGGAGTGAGTCTAGAGGTTGTGTGGACGGTGCTTGCGCAGATGCCTTTGTTATTGTTACTTTGGCTTGAAACGCCGCGTTTCATCGGGCTATGAATAGAAGTGGTCAAAGGGTCACCCGCTTTACTAGTGGCTTTGTTCCTTCAAGCATTCATCAATGAAGTTGCGCTTTGGCTGAACCTTGGTTATTCCGTACTGCATCCGGGGCACGTACGGCTTTCCAATGATGCTTAATACTTCCATTATCAATGTACGAACACCAATGCGAGACTTACATGTGATACATCTTCATGCACGGTTATACTTATCTGGCGGTAACGTGAACTCAGCGATGAAGTGACTGCGTAAAGGCTTTGTAAGAACACTTTCCAGTGAGTCAACGGTGATATGCATGATATTACGGGCGGGCGTATCTTTGGAATCGTAACCCAGGCCGCTCCCGACTGTTCTGGTGTTCACAGAGTAAGCACACGGTACCCTTGACTAACCAAGTGCTGTAAATTAGTCTCAAGAATTTCGAATATGTAATATTTGTACTAATAAGCTCATTGAAGCTTCGTGGATCTAGAAAAGTTACGATTAAGTGACCGATTCGCTTAAAACGATGCGTCGTCAACCAAACACCCTCGAAAGTCGACCTTTCAACACTTTCAATGTAGGGCAACCTCTGTACTACTCTATAAGAGGCTTGAACTGGCTAAATGTAAAGCAAGCTTGGTAAGATTCTCCTATCAATATCCTACATCGCTTCTTCGCATAGCATTATTTCAGTAGTTCAACTTGTAAGGCACAGAAGCATCCAAGTGCCCAACCCGCGAATCACACAAATACCATAACCTCAATAAAACAATAATCCATGCATTCGGTAAAGAGTCACATCTCGTTATCTGGCCCGCGAGCGATTATCTCTTCTGTCAAGTCTGTCTCCAACTGTTCATGCCGCGGGCCCCAGGGCGTGTCATTGCCAACCTTGTAAGGTCACATAAATGAGGATGCTCTCTTGGAGTAATGAGCGGCCGAAGCCAAGCTCTTGTCACTTTTATCAGCCCAGTAATGAGGCTATTTTGCCATTTATTGATATGCGGGTCAAAGGGTCGTGGTGAAGAATGCGTAAGCATCAATTCACTCATTTAATCACCTTCCCCGCATCATCAACTTACTATATTTCAACTCCATGTTACCAACATCGTCACGTCAGGCTCGTGACTTGCAAACCGCATTTCTAGCTATCAGCCATCCCGCATTTTAATTAGGACAAAAGACCTCATCTTCGCATTCAAGTGACAGGCTGTCGGAAACAAGTCCACCAACTCAGACGCCACAGTCATCATGGTCAACGACAAGGACATGGCGCATCTACGCCTCGCCGTCTCCCTCGCTCGCGAAGCTCTCCACGCCGGCGACGCCCCATTCGGCTCCGTCCTCGTCTCCTCTTCCGGCGAGATTCTTCAGACAGACCGCAATCGCACCGTCACCGGCTCCAGCAATGACAGTCGCGCCGACGCGACGCTTCACCCGGAATTCACTCTGGCGCGCTGGGCGCAGCTCAACCTCAAATCGGAGGAGCGCGCAAAGACAACAGTGTACACAAGTGGTGAGCACTGCGCCATGTGCTCTGCAGCGCACGCTTGGTGTGGGCTGGGCAGAATTGTGTACGTCAGTTCGACAGAGCAGCTGAGGGCTTGGAGGCGGGAGTATGGTGTTGGTGACGGGCCGGTCAGTCCGTTGAGTATTCAGCAAGTCGTGCCCACGCTTGAGGTCGAAGGGCCGGTGGACGGGCTAGTCGAGGAAGTTGAGAAGCTCCATATTGATAACTGGACAAAGCAAGGGTTCAAGGCCAAATCGTGAGGCTGCGATGCTTGACAGCTTTCGTTGCAACCAGGGCATGGACAACGGACGAGTGTGTAATACCTGAACAGCGAAAGGACCGCGTTTGTTGTAAGTAAATTCTATTACATATTGGAAACGGTTTCTTGATCAGTTCCAAGCTGTTGGCAGAGCTATTATGAAGTTACTAGGCTCATGCCATTCTTAGACTATACAAGTATTACTCGGACACTGTCGAGACTTCAGTATAGTGAGTTATGATTTTGACCAGCAGCACCGTCTTGCCGAGGAGATCATCTTGGCAAAGGACGCCTACGTGATGTGATGTTAACTAACGCAGCTCAGCCACTGCCTCGGGCTTTTTCGTACTTGTAGTAAGGCTGATTGACGAGGCTAAAGAAGTTCCCATTTGAAATGCATCCGAAAAGTCTCCGGTGACAGTTATATATAGTTTATGCGACGGCGCGGTTGTGTCATAACCAACAAATTTATCAACCCCCTCCTCATCAAATCTAAAACATCAAACGCAAATTAATGAATCATGTCGCGAGATATCCTCATCGTGGGGGCTACCGGCCACCAAGGCAGGGCAACTATCGACGCCATTTACAAGACCCTCGAATCATCTCCACAACAACCTCCAATCCGGGTTCTAGCCTTGACAAGATCGACCTCGTCGCCTAAAGCCCAGGCTCTCAAATCAGCATATCCTGGCATCGTCCTTGTTCAAGGCGATACACAAAGACCAGAGCCAATCTTCACAAGCCATCCCACCATCTCATCCGTCTTCCTCGTCACAGTCCCTCCAGAAGATGAAGCCCAGGTCAATCCCTTCATCGAAGCAGCCGTATCTCGAGTTGATCATGTTGTGTTCCCGAGCGTGGATCGCGGAGGTGACGTTGCGAGCTGGTCTCAGCCGACACAGGTACCTCACTTTGCCGCTAAGCACCGCATCGAGCTTCGGCTCCGTCAACTGTTCGACGACGCCGGCAAGCGATGGACAATCTTGAGGCCGACAGGGTTTATGGACAGCTATAACCCTGGCTTCTTCGGCCAGCTCATGGCTTCACTGTGGGCGGCGGGCATGCCCGCGGACCGCAAAATGCAAATAATCAGCACGCGCGACATCGGCATATTCGCTGCAAAGGCGCTTTTAAACCCTGATGCATGGGCAGGAAAGGCAGTCGCTCTGGCAGGCGACGAACTGAGCTTCGCTGAACTCCAAAATGTGTTTAGGGGAACCGTGGGAGAGGAGCTGCCGCTTACTTACGGAGCAGTGGCATACCCGGTGCTATGGATGGTGAGCGATGCGTCAAAGAGCTTTGAATGGTTTAGAACTGCGGGATGGGACGCAGATATAGCTTCCCTGAGAGAGCAGGAGCCCGGCTTGCAAAACTTTGAGAAGTGGCTTCGAGAGTCTAGTGACTGGAAGTGTAGTGGCATGACTGGTTGAATCGTCCAAGCTTTAACGGACCTATATTTCTCAACTTTGCTTACACTGCGTGTCATTGTGACGCTCAATGGTAAATGAATGATGAGAGCCTAGCATCACTTGCGGAGCTTTGAACGAGCTGTGTACCCCTAAGACATGATGAACAGCACAACTGATACCAACTTCACAACCGAACTTGATACACCTACTATGCCATGCATACTAGTACTGTACAGGTAGCTCCAGTGCAACATCAGCAACCCTGAGAAGAGCCGTAACTCTTCAGACAGGATCAAGTGTAGCTAGCCGGTGAATCAAACGACATGTTGGAGAAGCCACTATCACAAGCGCTCGAATACTTCTCAGAAATAAGGATCCGATGTATTGATTGCTCCATTCCACCTCCGCACCAAAGACCACTTGAACATGGCTATGCTGTCTCAGCTGCAAGACACGCAGAACCACCATGGAGACAACAGCCACGGCCGTTGCAAAACGCCCGCTCTTGGAAGCAGATTTTGGTTCACAATCTTTGCGCCTGGAACTCTTTCTCCCCGATTGGACCCCTCATCGGTTCCGTTCGCCAGTCCGATCGAGGCCCGGAAGCTTCAAGACCTTGGCGCCCGCATGTGTTCCCTTCAAGATCAACGTCAAATCCTCCGCGGACACGGCTCCCTTCCAATTGGACGAGACCCAGGTGCAAGTAAGATCCGAGCACGACCTCATTTGATGCCTCGGCGTACTCAGGTCTCTAGTGGTGTAGAGCTAATGCCAATGCCAGCGCCAGGACGAATGAGAATGCCCTCGAGAGGGGTTGGTATGTCTCAGAATGTCTAGCTCTCAACCCATGCCGCAATGGATGTGAGTCTCTCCGACAGCATGGAGGCCTGCAGACTTCTGAGATTCGGTTGTGGGGAAGCCATGCGACTTAATGCACATGGCAATGGGCGAGATGGTATACACGCAAACCAGGCGATGGAGGCGTCCACCTTTTGGATAACTTCGCCAATGACTTTTTGTTGTTTGACTAGCAATCTAGCAATCTGCGCGTGTATCTATCGTCAATTTAAAGCTTCATGGCGTTTACATGTATGGCCAAGATTTGCCGAAAGAGCTGCCATGAACGTCTGATCTGGGGAGGCTGTTAGCTTGGCATCTATGAAAGCAGTAAGTCAAGGTAAGAGAGCGAGACAACTTGTGGGAGCCCAAGTTCTCCTATTTTTCTGCGTGCTTGTTTAATGGCATATCATAGACTACATATATGGACTCTTATTGACATAAACTAGATCTCAAACGTACTGGGAGGAAAGAAAGAATGATGGTAGCGTGTCGCAATGGTCCCAAACCCCGTGTTCCGAACACATCATACTGCGGACTCGTTTGAGCATACCAATTGACCTCCACGGCAGTCTTCGGGTATCAATTGGAATGAATGCTCGCCGTATGGGTTCAGCGGATTACAGAGAACAGTCAAACTTCGCTACCAGAGTTCCAAGTCATGTGGACGATGTGTGCTTTGGACTGGATCGACACGTACTAGCTTCCTCGGTATGCAGCGCCTTTCCAATGGGGTACCATACACATCATCCTGGCCGCCGTTGGGGCCGCAGCTTGATCATGACAACCCAATGTCCTAGTTGACGAGTGCGCGAGAGGGGCGACCGGATCTCTTCCGCGGCCAGGTTGGAAATATTGTCGACTAGGTTCAGCTTGTCACAACTAAAAGGAGGATGTGATGATAAGTTGACCGACCCGAGCACTGACCCGAATCCAAATCACGAACAAGCCACATCCCCCCCCGAAAAATGAGATATCGTTGATGATAACCTCCGAGAAATCAAGGTGGGTGGGACAGCAGGTACGAGATGCAAGCACGAGGCATAGAAAACACTGAGAGGGGCTGGGCGTCTTCCAGATCAAGCGTCTGCAGCTATCCGCGCACACG
Organism: Fusarium devonianum; assembly: GCA_017140155.1. Classification (NCBI taxonomy): domain Eukaryota; kingdom Fungi; phylum Ascomycota; class Sordariomycetes; order Hypocreales; family Nectriaceae; genus Fusarium; species Fusarium devonianum. Next base: position 61,572 of record JADBHU010000362.1, on the reverse strand, counting down.
GCAAGGGAGCACAAGGGCTAGTTGGTCCGATGCTTCAGCGAAGCTTGGGAGAGCCGTGGGGTATGAGGCCCGGCTGCTAGGCCGTTTGAGGCCCCCAGATCGCACCATGATGCGCCCTTGTCAACTTGATAAACCCAGTATGCTGGATAGCAAAACTGCACTTTCATTGACGAAAGCCTTCTTGAAACGGGGGCGCTGAGACCCGCACAGTGCTTTTGGCTGTTAAGTGCGTGCAGCCAAGGACTCTTCGCAGAAAAGCCCACCTGTATCCTGCCACACTCAAAGACCGGCTTTGCGCCTCTTAGACGGAAGCCAACATGCAGCAACCGAAGCTGTGTGGGTAAGCGAACGGTTGAGCTTATGACCAACTGACAAGCCTAACTAAAAGCACCTCTTCAGCAAAGCTACAGCTCTTACGAAATGTGTAGTCCGATCGCCGTTCAATTAAGTTGTATGAGATGGCTGTAGAATAAGCGAGTTGCAATGTAGTGACTTACTCCACGAGGGGATTATCGGATTGAAAGCCACCATAGCGATCAGAGGCAGTGAAGGGCTGAAGAACAACGCGAACTGGCTATGAATGGGCCGGAGATCTGAAGAGCTTGTCTGAAATAGCCGAGCGGTAGGAGGGTTGGCGCTTGTTGGAGCGAGACGCCGTGAGCCAAGAATGAGGAGCAAAAGAGAGGTGGAACAGGGAACTTCCTTGTTGGTCATTCATTGCTAATAAGTGTTGCTAGATGTGAATGGGCAAGCCGGTTGCCCATCTTGGCCACCTGCTGCTGAGACAGACATCGGAATAAAAGCCTTTCATCCGTGGCATTGTCAGAACGGAGGTACTGTGGGTTTCCCGTTGAGTTTGCCGAGGGGGTCGGTCAACGGGTTTGTCTCCATGGCAAAAACAGCATGCGTCGATGATGGCTGGCGACTTGCGACTCCATGATGCACGTACTCAAGTGGGGATTTTCTTACACTGACCCTGGAACACAATCGTTGTCCTGGCAGACAAAAGAAGGTCGCCAGAGGCCGGATGCACTCTTCTGTCCAATATGCATCCATGGCTGATTCATGGCGTGACGGATGAGGGACGGTGACAAAAGCATTTATGATCGACGCGCAGTCGGCGGAAATGAGCAAGGTGACGGATGTGTGATGGACGCGACCTGAGCTATCAAGAACTAGATGAAAGCCAGGAGACAGGCAAGGGGCAGGCATTGGTAGGCATTTCCTATTTCCAACAGAACTTGGAGTAACGTGAGAAGGTTAACGGATCTTCACCCGCCTTGTTCAACACTCACTTGTTGTCAGCAGCCAAAAGTGGAGAGGCCGGGTATTGGCACGGATGAGCATGACTGTTGAGCAGGCATTTGCGAAAAAGCCGTGGACGGATGCGAAATGAAGCTGAGACTACCCAGAAACACGAAGGCGACCTGTCAATCAATTAAATGAAGTCATATCCTCTTTTTTTCAAGGAAACTTCATTTCCTCCGCATCTTTCCGCTTCCACAAGCATAAGAAAGATGCTGATGATGGACGGGAGTTATAGAGTACGGAGCTGACATGGACGGGGAGGCTTAGAAAAGGTGGGGTGGATCCTCGCTAGCGGGCCGGGAAGGAGAGGGCGTCTAGATCCCTGTTGGGTAAAGTGATCGCTTCGCCTATTGGTCATTCCTGACAGTTAGCGAAGCCAATCAAGCGCCCTAGCGTCTAAAGCTCCTGGAGCAGGCACATCCGGGGTTCAGAGGGCGCTTCGACAACAACGTTGATTGAACGGTTTCGGGACCCACTCGGCAAGCCCCATACCTCCTCCCCAACCACATGCTTTCTCCTCTTCCTTCCATCACCTTGCCTCAACACCGTTGACCTTGATATTCAATCGAGATTCCGACAGCCGGCGTTGAGCAAAAGCTTTTTCAAGCTCTGCACCGTACGACTTCAGGGGACCTCGCCGCTAGAACCGTGCCCTGTTGCATCACAGCTGCCAGCAAGCATTCGTATCGCCATCCACCAACAGAGGAGATGCTGCTATCATGCACCTCACAGGCTGCAATGTAAGGCACCATCCTGTCTCTCGTCTTAATTAGACACTTAGCAGAGAACTGGATCGAGCATGCTGTGTTGCCAGTCCACTGCGCCAGCGTCGCGACGCATATCTGAGAGCACTGCGCTATGCTCTGCTGCGTTGTCATACAGCGCTTGAGAAGCCACCGCTCGTCGTCGTACCAGACGCAGCCCCGCATAATGCAGCCCAGCTATACAAAGAGGGGCGGTAGGGACTGCGAGAATGTGAGTGATCGGTCTAATCAATCATCTGGTGTGATGGAATTGGGATGAGACGACAGCGATGGCCACGACGGCCAAAAGTATGAGTCTGCGAGTCTGCGATAAGAACTGATTTGAAGACGATGAGATCCGAGCCAATTCATGCGCCCAGATGTAGGCGACAGCACGCAATTGGTTAGATGATAGACCCGATACCTCGACTCTCGAGTCTGAACAGACCACGGAGACTGACAGGGGCTCCCCCGGGCGGGCCCCCCTTCTCCATGAGCTGTCCAACCAGTCAACAACGAAGCCAACTCAAAGAGGCACGCGGCCATCCCACGAGGCTAAATATGGCAAAAGCGCATTGCGCACTAGACCAGACGTTTGAGCTACTGCTTTTACTCGTTGTTTGCTACTCGCCTTGTCTTTAACGGGATATCCACAGTCTGGACACGCACAGTCCATACCTCGACGCCCTTGTTCGTCATTGCTCTCGTCTGCAACCGCCGCGGGCGACCCATTCACGTCAAAGTGACTGTCACGGCCCTTGTTGGCGTCGTCGCGGCATCCGACGCCTTGCTCGAGACCCCTGTTTACGAGATATGCCAGACGGCCAGAGAGCTACAGCTCGAGAGGGACCCTCGAGAGAGGGGATCCCAGCTCCATGCAGCTTCCTCGTCTTGGCCAGCGACTCCACCGACTGGCTCAAGTGCTAGCCATGCATGGTCGTCGTCGAGAGAGATGCCATGTTACTGACGCCTCCAATCCCCAGCCGCCATCTGCCACCCGCCATCATGACCCCTGATGCCTAATTGCCCATGAGCCGGTCCGTCTCCGCTGATCCATGGAACCGAACGTTCGCAGGGCTCTAATTTAATACGGCCTTTGCCCTGGGCGTCCACTGACAGGCCAGGACGCCACTTCATAGCCGCCATCTCTGACTCTGGACCCCTCGCGCCCATGGGCCATGACCCATGATGGATGGCTCATCACACATTGAGCACACGCAGCAATGGAGTAGAGGCACCCACAACTGCTCGCACCCACGCACTCACGCTGCTTCACTACCTTGATCATCTACGTTCTCAAAACCATCCCAACCTGCTCTTTTCTTTTGCCCTCGATTTCCCTCTTGGGATTCTTCCTAGTCGTCTCTTTCCGCCGTGTCCCAGTTTCTCTTGTATTCTCTCTGTGTCGCCTAGTCGCCTCATCACATTGTCACACCTTCAGCTCCAACATTGCTCCGCTAATAGGGTCTTGATCATCTGAAGATTCTTTAACTTCAGTTTTGGAGAAAGAGGTAGGCCTTTCAGTTATTCTTGGGGGGTTTTTTTTTTTTGAGACTCACTCTCGTCATCGCCTTATGTATACTCTTCGTTACCTTTGCATGTCGTCGGACGCCTCTTGCTGCTGGGTGCTCCTCGCTCCCTTATCATCATCCCTAACCCTCATTTTGATCGCCTGTCAATGCTGAGCCCATCCACAATTCCATCAGACCCTAGAATGCATTCCTCCAGGGCTTCCAAGCTACGCCTGCAAGTCAAGCGCTGGGTCACACCCCTCCCCCCATCTCCATCTTGTCCGCTCTTCCTAGTGCATCCTGTCCACCTTGTCCGCCCATCCCTATTCGGCTGCCGTCCGACCCCAGGCAGTCACATCTAAGCAAGGTAGGCGGCTGCGTTCTGACCTTTGCCAACCTGCGCATACATGGCTCTGCTCGATTGTTTCCCTGGTGCCTCCTAGAGCAAGTAAAACCGTCGCATTGCCACTCCACACACCTTTATACTTCCTCTTCACGCTCTTTCGCGTCTTGTTTCCTCTCTATATCCTCTCGCTAATACTCCCCCAAGACCGCTTGTTGGACTCTCACCGCATCTGAGAAACGATTCTTTCGCTCTGCACGTTGCGACCGAGACACACAGCTCCACGAGGTCCCGTCCACTGTCCGACCTTGCCTCACCGTTACTACCCGTACCATCGTGTCGCATTCCGTCACAGAAGAAAAGAGCAAAGCACAACGCGACCCGAGAACTTTGACTTACCGGCACACTCATCAAGAGTCATTGTCCGGGTGCGGGCAGCAGGGCATCCCGAGGCATGTTCGACAGCCCCAGCGTGTAGCTTCCCGTCTGTTCCTGCGACTTCGAGAGCATCAGTGTGAAGGCCCCGCCATCGGGGGTCGTCCCTCATCCAAATCGCCTTCTAATAGTACGTGCACCGTCGCACAAGACTCTCCAAGGCCCCGCAGGACTTTTCCCGAACAGTCGTCTTCCCTGCCGCCAGCCGACTGGCTGACAAGAGTTCCGTGAAAGCATTTTGAGGTTCAAGAGGGGATATCAGGCCCCCATCATGTCCGCAATCGCGTCCGCTCCGTCTCGGAACCGGACCATCTCAATGAGCTCTGGCGGGAAATCCGGGAGGAGTAAGACCTCGCAGGCCCAGGACAGCACCACTATGCCTCACGTTACCGACTTGAAGTATTTCGAGCCCTGTGCCGCCACTGCGGCCATGTTCTTATATGCTCAGGGCTCTTCCATTGTCTGCTGCCATCACGATACTCTCACAATCGAGCGAAGATTTTCACGGCACGCCGATGATGTTCAATTGCTAGCTGTGGACAACCAGAGCGAAACAGGTGCGGGTCGTTTGGTCGTGAGCTATGATGCTGGTCAAACGGCCATTGTGTGGGATTTGATGACGGGCGATGAGATTGCTCGGTTTGCATCGTATGAGCATCTGACTGTTGCTGCTTGGATGAAGAACGGCAATGTTGCCTTTGGTTTGTCATAATTGAACCAGGAGCTTTCGGGATATACACTGACAACATACAGGTAATACGAAAGGCAGTATCATCATGTTCGAGCCCTCAACCTCTGAGCATGTTTCTTCAAGGACAATTGATCAGATTGCCGTGACAGCCCTGGCTCCCTCTTCTGACTGCCGCACATTTGCTATTGGGTAATATCTGTCTTCTACTCTTGTCTGATTTACCAACACAACTAACACGACTGTAGCTACCAAAATGGCTCATTGTTCGTCGCTACTCTGCAACCACGCTTCACCATTTTGCATAATCTTACTACATCCCGAGGACCGTCTCCAATCGTCAATCTGTCATGGCATGCGTCATCCTCGCGGCAGAAATCCGACATGCTTGCCGTGCAAATGCGGGACGGAGACCTACGGGTCTGGAGTGTTGCCAAGAAGTACAGTGCAGACGATCCCGCAAAAGTCGTCCGAAACCTCAAGAAGACGGAGATTTCTATCGATGGTCCCAACTGGATGGGCTGGTCGAAAAACGGCCGCATAATCCAATATTCTGACTCGTGAGTACAAATCAACTTGCCACTATCACCAAACACCCTAGTCTACGCGCGCGCTTACCTGCATGACCCGATCTTCTGCTAACGTATGCACAGCCAAACACAATCATGGGACGTCCGGACCAAGCACGTCACCCATGATCCTATCCCGACTCTGGAACTCGTCCGGGGCCTCGCCGTTTATGGCCCTGGAGCCACTCTCTTCACTCTTGGACCCAATAACACGGTCCAGCAAATCGATCTCAACTCCCCGGCCATCATGGTCGCCAACGTTCAGCATCCAGCTAACTTGCTGCCGCCGTCGCCACCAGTATCAGAGGAGACTGGCGATCGGTCGGCCACTTCGGCGACCACCATCAACTCTGAATCCGAGACAAGCTCCGTCACCCCGGACATGGCCGTCTCCGAAAGCGACGAAGATCACCTGTCACCATTCGCACGTCTGACTAGACGTCCAGCTTACGATTCTGGCAACGAACCTTACGACTCTGCCAGTCCCATATCAAGCCGCAGTGGTGTGTCTTCTCTCTCAAAGTCCTCGGCAGGATCACAGACACCGCACCGTTATCCAGGATCGCTGAGGTCAAAGGGCATGTCCGACAATACATACATCTCAGCCGGAACCTCCCTCAAGTCCTCGACTGTCGGCAACAGGAGGGATTTGGACGCTTACTCTATGGGGTACTCGCTGGGAACTACGAGCGGCCCGTCGGTAGCTTCGAGCCGTTCACGGCGCCGACCATCTCGTCTGCGCAATGAAGTACCCCGCAGCCCCGAAGATAACAAGGTGCACGACTTGTTCAAATATACCCGCGCCCGTCTGAGTGACATTCCGTACAAGCACCCCATGGGCGCCAACAACACCCGTCTCACCAACGATGACCTTCGTCGCCAGATGCTCAGCACCATCTTCGGGTGGAACAAGGAGGTTGAGGATCTGATAAGGGATGAGCTGATCAGGCATCCCCAAGGATCCGCCAGCCGTATCCTACTGGCCAAGTGGCTGGGTGATATCGATTCCGACATCATAAATGCCAGCTCTGAGAACATGACATCGTCAGACTGGATGTTGCTGGCGTTAAGCGGCATTGGCGGCCAGGCGTCCCAGCATAAGCTTGGCCGCGCCTACGTCCAGCGTCTCCTTGAGACTGGCGATGTCCATGCTGCAGTCACCATCATGCTCGGTATGGGCGACCACAATGATGCTATCGAGGTCTATGTGTCCCATAAGCGGTATATGGAGGCCCTGATTCTAACATGCTTGGCCTTCTCTGGTGTTTGGGAGCGGCAGGCCGCTATCATTAGGAAATGGGGAGAATGGGCTGTTCAGCACGGCCAGCAACAGCTTGCAATTCGATGCTTCGCCTGCACTGATCAGGAGTCGACGGAGCCGTGGACGTCGCCGTCCGCTGCCCAGCTCAACTTTCAGAGCATGAATCCCAGCATCCCGGAAGTACTCAGTCCGCCTCTGTCGCCTCCGGGCTTTCAGCGTGGGCCCCAGCGCAGCATTGCCAAAACATCTGCCCTGAAACTTATCACTTCATTTGGTGATCAGGCGCAAAAGTCCAAATTCTTTGCTGGCGATGATGGCCAGACTCCGATCGCTGCTGGCGCGACTCCCATTGCTGATTCTGCCGGATCCCCTGCCTTTTCCAACAACGATGCCACAACTGCGTTCCTGCGCCCATCAAACAACAGCAGGTTCAACACGCCCATCTCCGCCCGAGGACGCGGACGCTTGCCGTCAATTGGCGAGATTCCATCGGACCTCAACCGCGATGCTCTCAAGTCAGCTGAGTCGTCGGCTGCTCCTAATAAGTTCGAGAAGCGACCTGGTCACGTTCGAACCATGTCAGGTTACGACAACGTGGCTGCTGGCGTTGCGTTGACGCGCGCCGCCACTGCTAGCCCAATGATGATGCGAGACCATGCTCAGCGCGTTGTGCAACCCGTTGAAGGCCAACGCGCACCCTCGCCCGACAAGAGCATGATGTTGAAGATGCAGCAGATCCAAAGAAATCGGCGGAACGGTTCGCAGGACCGCATTCCCACAGGAGTTAGTCTGCAGTTGCAGTTCCCTGGAGGACAAGAAGCGAGCGACGTGACCTCGCCTGAACAGTCGGTCACATCTTCTACCCGCTATCACTGGCCTACTAGGCGCCGAGGACCTGGTTCTGTGACAAGCAGCTCTGTTACTTCTGCCTCGAGCGCTGGCCGAAGTATGCGTCAACAAGCTACGAGAAACAGAGAGGATTACATCCACAGCCTTGATGCTGCCCACCACTTCTCGAAGAGGCAGCGAAGCCGCCACCGCAGCAAGTCGGCGACCAGGGAATCTTCTCGTAGTCGTCATGCTAGCCGCGAACGCGCTCTGCGCTCTCGAGAGCCCTCCGAGGAGCGTGGTCGAGCCGCTGCTCGAGGTTGGCCTAAGGCTAAGCGATCTCCAACTTCCCCAATCCCCATGTCACCCGAGGACCTTATAAACCTGAGCACTCCGAGACACATGCAGATCATTGAGCCGGCTACGGTACGCAATGTCAGCGGCTCGGTGAGCAAGCCAAAGAGTCGAGGTTCCAGCCGTGGTAGCCGCCGCAGGAGCCCTGATAGTCGGGCTCGCCCGCCCGCGCTAAATATCAGGGGGCGAACCGAGGGACGAGATGGCTCGCTGCAGCGGTCTCCTTCATCCCCTTTGCCTTTGTCGGCTACTACCCCGCACTACCAGGGCTCGGATGATGAGGAGGATCTCAGGGCAGCCATGGCGGCGAAAGAGGAGTTCAGGAACAAACATAGCCGCAGCGTCAGCCGTGGTCTGAACTCACCGGTCGCCGGTAAGCAAGCGGCTTCAGAAAGCCGACGCAGGGCCAGCTCTGAGGCTACCGACTTACTAAACGCCCTTGTCGGCCACGGCAGAGCCGCATCGACCGAACATGCTGGCGACCTGAAGCAGATGAAGGATGAACGCCAGCGAAAAAAGGAGCTGGCAGCTCGAGAGCTCGAGGAGCGCCGGAAGTCTCTCGCTAAGCGCCCTCAAGCGCCAGCCATCCCCCATCCTAGCGACTTCTCCCCTGCTCTCCGCGTTACTGTCGAGACCTCAGAGCCAGCATCACTTTCGGACGACCTCCCACTCCGTAGTGCTACTGAGCCACCAGAGAAGAGCATGTACGCTAGAAGCGGAGCTGTCATCGGGCTTCCTGCTACCCCCAAGGCTATGAGACTCGTCGTCGAGGGCAACCATGACAAGTCTGGCAGCACCCCTAAGCCAGATGTTCCCTCCATCCCTGCCACCTTTGCGCAAAGGCACTCACCCAAAACGTCGCCTGAGGCCTCGCCTGACAAGGAGAAGGACGAGATCGCCACTCTGCTGCCGTCAACCGTCTACCAGCCGCCGGCTCGGCCAACCATTCCGCGAAGCATGTCAGCCCCTATCCCGGACGAACCAGGCCAGCATTTGGCTCGGTACAGGCGTCAAGGCAGCGTGAGCCGTATCGATGAGGTTATGACTGGCGAGCGACGCAGGTCTCACGAGGAGCCCGTGGCACAAATGCCTCCACCACCTCCCCCGGCTCCGGTGTTGAAAGAGCTCCGGCACCTTGCTTCGCCGCCACCGCCGCCTCCGGCTCCTCTGCCTCATATGCAGCGACCTCAACAGGCGGCAGCTGTCTCTTCGGGCATGATTGAGATCGTCATAGATGACGATGAGACCTCCGGCAACGATGTGGCGCCTGATGCCAGCCCTCAGGCGCAAGCTGTGCATAGAGGTCACAACCGAGGCCGCAGCATTGGAGATGGTAGCATCTCTGGCCGCATCGCAAAGGCAACAGAGCGACTGCGATCAGGCAGCCGCAGCCGTAAAGAATACGTTCGGTCGCCCCCTTTTGAGGCACCTTACGAAAGCGTCCCGATGCCGCGGCAGTTGAAGTCTCCGCCACCACCTGTGTCGTATGACCGCGATGTCATGCGCTCACCGGCTGAGTCGAGAAACAAGCACATGTCGACGGGCCTGCACCGGAGCGAGCTGATCTAGGTGACCTCGCCTGAGCGCAGGCCTCGTATCGTGCGGCATTTGTTCCCCTTCCAACACTCCCTATAAAAACTTGTATTGTTCGGTTCTATGTATGGCGAACGGAGTGCTCTACCATGTCCATAGTTGATACCATTCTCTCCAATTTGGAGCTTACATTTTTGCGCTTACGCTCCTTGTCTTGTTCTGCCCTTCTGGGGGGAGAAGGCCTGTTCTCGGTCCAGGGTTTGACGGCCGTCAGAAAAGAAAGAAAAGAGACTGAACCATAAAAATGTCAAGTGAATGGCAAAAATTGGAGAATGCGACGCGGGAAGTGCAATTATACAATGTTGCCTCGCGGCACTTGTTTGAGATTTGAGATTTGAGACTTGAGAAGGATGGGCGATGGACCAAGAGGAAGGAAACTGGACATGGGAAGTATGATGAGAGAATGATTGATTGATGGATATACTGGGTGACTCTTTCATTCCCCCGGAGGATACTAAGTATCTACGAATTGAACGGATGCCGATTGTTGCTTAAAAGTGGTTGACTGGTATAATAAACCTGTGCTCATCTCGTATGGTCTAGTAAAAGGCAGGACACGGCGACAACTTAGGCCTCGCTTTTATAGCGCCCAACGAGACCACCAGGAGTAGGGGTTCGAACAGCAACAGCACCGGCCACCGACGAGCTCAGTACACTCGAGCAAGATCTTAAATTAAACAGATATAGTAAAAGATTCATTAAGAAACAATTATATATCTTTAGGGTACCTCATATAATCAGCAAAAAAAGACAAAAAAAAAACGTTGACTGCTCCATCTCATCCACTTGCCAACCCAAATCCCCTCGCACTAACGTGTTCCCACCCGCCACGCGACGGGGGAGAGATCTCTGCAGAGTGAAACCTCCCTCAAGGGTCGTCTCCAGTGCTTAGGGCCGCAACAATATTCCAGCATCGTGAGTTACCTGCACGAGTGGGCGGCCACCGCGGCGTTCGGGCGGGGCGCGGCGAGGAGCTGATGCTTGCGCAACAGAATTGGGATGGGCGGTTGAGCGGGTTTGAGCGTCTTCGCCATTGAACCATTACAGTTAGAAATTGGCAGCTAAAATGTAGCTTATAAAGGGCTGGCGAGAAGGGCTGTGGCTGGTGCTGGAGCTTGGTGGGGCTTCAACTGCGGCGCCCATCGTCAACCACCACAGTGATAGAGCGATCAGTCGCTGAAGAGTATAGACTCTTATTATACACCTCTTCCACGCAGAAGATACAGCTGCTCGCATCCAACCGTCGCATGAATATTATCTAAAATCGATTGCGACCTTACACACCACAATTAACAAATCTCGGAGCTGCGATGCCACATCGTCTCCCAGCATAACCACCACCCTTGACCGGGCAGCACAACACATACAAAAGCCCCCCCCGAGACCGATCAAGGCCATGCTTTCAACTTCGCCCCGTCTGCGGATTCGTCATCCCTCCCCTACGACAGCCGAATTCACCGTGACGACCCTCCGCCCAATACCACCTTCTCTCCACACCCTGATCCTCCTCACCCGCGTCCTCGTCACGATCCTGACCCTTCTGCTCCTCCACGCGCGCCTCACCCTCTCGCCCATCCTCGCGCTCGCGCCGTCAATACTGAAGCAGATACCGCCCGCCTACCTCCGCGCCCCGGCCCCGATAACCGCCGTCGCCGAGAACATCCCGACGTCTGTCCTCGTCCCCGCGAGCATTGCCGTGCTGTGGCTGCTTAGCCGCAGGGGCTATGCGTGCGAGAGCTTGCTTGTCATGAGGGGGCTGGGCGTGCAGACGAGCGAGAGCCCCGGGAGCTACCTGGCGGGCACGGCGACGAGGTTCATACCCACCGAGAAGATCCAGGATATCCTGGTCAACGAGGCGTTTCGCGGGTTCGAGGTGCGATACTATCTTATCGTTGTGGTTGAGGGAGAGAGCGATGTTGTCGTTGTGTTTCCAGGGCTGTTGCCAAGGCGCAAGATTGTTGAAGAGGTATGGCGAGGTGTCAGGAGATGTTTGTACGAGCGCTGGGCAGAGGACAAGGGACAGTGTTTATAGAGGTTATACCCAATACAGGGGCGTTTATTGCATTGCTCGTGCTTGTCGTCTCTATTCAGACAGCTCGGAGCTATTGAAACACTTTTTCTTCTTCTTAAAACCCAAGCCACCGATAGCCTCCTTGTATTTATTCCTCCATGGCCTCATCCTTTCGCTTGCCGATGCCCCTCTGGACTCGCATGTCCTCAGCGCTCGCATACCCCTTACGTATCGCATACCGCTCGTTCTGTTCTTCGGGCGACTGTAACTTGGTCTTCTCCAACAGCGGCACATACCGTCCGCCCATCCTCGCGCCATTACCGCCCTCGTAAACAAAGGTGCTGTTCGCCTGTTTACCCGCCGGCTCTGGCCGTGTGATTTGACGCTCGCTGGCTTGCTCAGAGACCAGCTGGAGAAGCTGATTCGATAGCAGCTCATCAAGCTTGTGCTCACGCCAGTGCGCCCACAGACCGTCTATCACGCCGAATTGTCCGGGCTTGCAGAGCGCAGGGTCGTCCGCGAGATACACCCACTCCAAGGCATCCTTCTTCTCGGCCGTGGGATCAGCAGCGGCAAAGCCCTCGCCGGGAAAGATACAGTTCCAGAGCACGAGTGGAACCTCGTCGGCCATGACATAGTTGGGCTTGCAGGGGTTGGAGGCCACGTCGAGCAGCTTGGTCACCGCATCGGGCTTCTCGAGGCGCTGGGCGACGAGAAATAACACGGCGACCATGTGACGAATCTGGTGCCACAGAAAGGCCGAGCCGCGAACCTTGAACGAGTATACCTTGGGATGCACAGCGTCGTCATGTGGCACTCCGCTGGCAGGGGCGTACTGGGATCTAGATATGTACGGCAGCGCGGTGCTCACATCGTGGACCTCCTCGATGTCGGCCTCGTAAATGGTTCGGACAAAGTTGGTGATTTGCTTCCCAGGGTCGATCTTGCAAAAGTTGCGGAAATCATGCTCGCCCTCGTAGTGCTTTGCTGCTTCGCGCATCGCTTCAAGATCCAGCCAGCCGTTCTTTGCGCCAGTGGCCGAGGGCTCGGGTGTAAAGGCGGGCTGGGTGAAGAAGTAGCGGTACTGTCGCTCACGACAGGAGAAACGGGCGGAGAAGCCTGGCGGTGGAGTTGGGCACCAGGCGAGGATGCGGATGTCAGGGGGGAGGATGCGGTTCAGAAGTCGAGGATACTGAAGCTCGTCCTTGATGGGATCAAATTCCGGCGTCTCGATCTCGTCGTCCTCCTGTACGCTTTCACCTGATTGCTCGTCCACAGCCATGGCATCACCCGCCTCATTTACACGCTGTCGCTTCTTCGGCAGGGGCCTGTTGCTTCGAACGCGGACGCCGATGACCTGACCAAAGGCGCTGACGCCGCGATCGGTACGGCCGCACTTGGAGTATTCGCAGCAGTCAAAGTCGACAACACGCTCATCCTTGGGAAAGATGAGACAGGCCCTTGTGAGGGCGTTCCAAAGCTCCTCCTCGATTGAGGGTGCGTTGGCCATGGCCTGGAATTCGAACCCGCCGTAATTCTTGCCCAGATACGCAAGCTTCAGCGCGATGTAGCGGGTCGAGTATTTGCTCGGGTCTACCTTTCGCTTCCCCTTGGGCTTCGCCTTCTTAGTCCCGGGCGTCACATCTCCTTCGTCTGCTTGAGGTTGCACCTCAACCTCGGGCTCCGGCTTCGGCTCTGGCGCAGGCCGGCTCTTGAGTTGAGCTTCAAGCTCCTTCACCTTCTGAATCAGGCCGTTCTTGGTCCATGACTGGTAGTTCGACTCTCCAGACATGGTGCGGTACTTGGCAGCCTTCCGCTGTGTACGAGCCTCGGGGCTTTCACCACTTGATGAAGAACTTGACGACGAAGATGCGGCACGGCACGAGCGCTTGCAAAATTGAGCTCCGCTGACGACGGCTCCGAGCGGACTTTGGCGCCCAAGTTGACGGCCCAAGGGTCTCATGTGAGGTTGGTGGGTTCCAATTTTTGGTCGATTATATGCAGACCCATCAGAGTTTACAAGTGGAAAAGGGCTTCGCTGCAGTTGTAGCTGTGGCTTGCCGCTTGCTGTGGCGGTGCGCAGCGCCACGATGGGACTTGGCATCACAGATAAGTTACGCACTGCTCTCAGCTCACCACTTATCAGTCGCCGTGCCGCAACTCTCATTCATTAAACACCGTTGCCCACTGAGTTTGAGTGGTCTCGGATTTCAGTGAGCTGAGTAGATACTGATACAACTCGACATCCCCAAGAGACTTGGATCGCACACAATGGACACCGAAGTGGTCAGAATTCTACTCGTAGGCGACGAAAAGTGCGGCAAGACAACGTTCCTCTCGTATGTAGTCCTGATCCGATCTATCTGCTTAGGCCTCATATTCACTTCATACTAAATCCTTCCCGTGCGAATTTCAGACGATTAAGTGCAGGCGAAAACTGCAACCCGATTCCTCTGCTCCGCGATCTTGACCAGCCTTTCATCTTCGAGATCAAAAGCGGAACCAGGCAGTATCGGTTCGAGTTCTTCGATACATCGTGCCCAGATAACTGGAGGCTGCTGGATCCGGACGCAGTTGTCATTTGTTACGACATCAGCCAACGGCTGAGTCTGCTCAACATGCAGAGATATGTCAGTGCCCTATGCTGCTATAGTCCCTGGAAGAGCGGAGCTGACAGTTGGGACTTGACAGTGGATCGACGAGATCAAAAAGTCCTTCCAGCGTAGTGACAACCTCCCCATCATCATACTCGGTCTGAAGCGCGATTTGAGGTCGGAGGACGACCCTAACGGGATCATCTACCCGAATGAAGCATACCAGATGGCGCAGACTTTGAGGGCGGACCGTTACGTGGAGTGTTCGGCAGTGACAGGGGAGCTGTTGAAGCTGGCGTTTCAGGACCTGTGCAGAACGGCTGTGAGGCCGACCACAGGTGAGGGGAGCCAGGGCGAGAGCACATGCAACATACTGTGAGACTTGAGAGAGGCGAGTCCGGATGGTGGGGTGGGAGATGTTGGTGAATTATTTCCAGGCGGGCGCCGAAGCTAGAAAAATGTGCTTGCAACGCCCGGCGATCAAGCAGCTGCGTCGTTCATCGAGACATCGGCACCTTCATCGTCCTGGGCCTCAGCAACGGGGAACTGGCCGAGGACTTCAGCGATGATGTTGACGATGGCTTCCTGCTGCTCATCGTCGAATCGCTCAGACATCTCCTCAACGATGGTGTTGAGAGCAGCAACAGAGGCAGGACGCAGGTTCAGAATCATGACAACCTCGCCCTTGGCAAGGTTGTATGGCCGCAGGCGCTCGAGAAGCTGGCCGATGCAGTCCTCAGCGTAGGGAAGAGGCTGCTGGCTCAAAGGGCCGGGATTTGTGCGAAGATATTGTAAAAGCTTGGAGGAATGTCAGCGAATTTTGCCTGGCAGCGTTCGGTCGCATAGTGTAATGTTCATCTGATTGACAGACGCAAAAACTTACCTCGCGGACAACAGTCTCGAGATTCGGAGGACCTCGATGCTTGGTCTTTTTGTAGCGATCTCGCTGCTCGACGAGGTGCTGGTACACCTCGAAGTTGGACAGCACGGCAGACTGCGACTCGACTATCTTCATGGTTTCAGTTGGTGCCGGATCACCTCAGAGCCGCCAGTAGATTGCAAGAGTTGAAGGGTCTGATGGTGGGGGTGGGATGAGGCTCTGGGGGAAAAAAAGTTCGTGGTTGAGTTGCGGGGCCAATCAAAGTCCGCGCAAAGACGAGGCTGGAAAAGAGACAACTGTGGATGCAGGTCGCATAGCATTTGCGAGACACGCCTGAGTCTGGATTTTGGTGGCTTATTGTTTTTCTCTTGCTGAGCTTTTTTTTGTTTATTCTACCCCATAGTTGGTTCTCTTGAACTGCATGATCGGCACCTTGTGCGAATGTCGCTCCCAAAGAGCTGCCAAGAACTCAAGCCAAATGACGGTTTGCAACCTAAGTTGGCGACCATCTCATTCGCTTGTCTGGCTTGCGCTACTTAGCGCAGCAGTTGCGTTCGTTACTTTACTTTATTTTGTTCATAAGCAAGCTCATAGATGGTACATCCTGCGTCACAGTGCAGTCATTCTCTTTCTTGCATGTGATAGTCTTTATCCCTTGCTTTTCCACTAATCCTTCTCCCTCTGCCGCCAGGAGGAACCCGTCTTACCGTTTTCTTTCGCTTTGGTGCTCTTCAAGCATCCGCTAATAAATGAACCCCGCGGTTTTCTACAGAGAGCGTCCCGGGTCAAACTGCGGCGAAGAGGGGTAGCGCCAATCAGGAGCCATCTCAAGTGCAAAAACATGGTCACAATTGTGCAAGATCTCCAGCTTTTGCTGGTAAAGGGATTAAGCTGCACGGCCGCCTGGACATGGGAAAACGAAGGCCCGCGACTCGATGCTTGCTTTTTTCTCTCTCGTGCATTAATGACGCAAGAAAGAGGTCGCGTGCTTCCCTATGCCTGCTCATTCTTGTACAATGCCGAAATCCGAAACACTGTCAACTCTACCTCGGATAATAAGGCTACCTCTCGGAGGGGGCTGGGTGTTGACCGTGATTGTAAGCCACTACAGCGTGAAACGCCTGAACGTGATGTATGTAGCGAAGCATGGCAAGGTTTTCAAAGCACTGGGTCAGCAGTTTCTCAGTTGTTAGTCTGCGCAATATGTCTTGAAGATGGCCGTGCATAAGGTATGTGAAACAATAGCTACAGCGCATGAGATCAGAAACCGTACCATATGTAGGTACAGTGTCAAGACTGTGTGCTCCGTCATCGGGCCCTGGAATTCTCCGCAGAGCAAACCTGGTCAAGACCTGCAGAGGTGTTGTGTAGCTCTGGGGGTGGATACTTGCAGCACATCCCAGATTCATGTGAACGGATACTGTATTGAGTGATGAAGGCCTGGCTGCAACTGGACCGCCGTGGACCAAAGTCAGCTTTGCATTGTTTCAGTGGTCTCTTGCACCTGTGGCGCTCTGTTTTGCTTCTGACAACCGTTCGGGTTGCAGCCCTTCTAGAAACAAGGACCTGGGGCTTGCCGATTGTATCACCCCCTCCAGGTACCGGTAGGCTGGCATCAATGACCTGGGATTCGTTCTTCCATTCTCGTTTTTTCTCTCGCCGTCTGGTTGGCTGGTAAGCTCAGCCATTCCTCACTGACGCCTAGCTTAATGTAGCAGAGTGTCCCTGTGTCAGTTTGTTTTTGGCCTGTGCTTTGCACCCGGTCGCCATGCATTGTCTGGGCCCTGTCGCTGAATGACTCCCTCTCGCTACCTACCTACCTAGGTATTGACGCTCCTGTTTCTCCGACCGCATCTACTTCGCCTTTTTTGCGCTCCTGTCTGCAGAAGTCAACTCAAATTTAGAGGAAATTTTCGTGGTTATTTAAATCTGATTTCTTCAAGCCAGCTGGTAGCACCTTGTTTCAACTCTTTCATTTCTTTCTAGGCTACCTAACCCACACAATGGACCTGTGATATTCGTTCGTCGGCGTCCCTCATCATCATCTCCACCCCTCCACTCGGGCTACTGACACCGCGATCGCCGCGCGATCCAGGAGCTTTATCTGGCCGCTTCGTCGCCTCGACAGTGTTGATTCCATCACCCCTCATCACAATCTCCTGGCTTGTTCTTCCTTGGGAACAAAGCTGCGTCCCAATTCGACTGGCTGGCTGCTTGCTCTCGCTCTGTTGCTCGCCCACAAGCTTCTATCCTCCTCCGGCTTCGCAGCGCTCGAGTCCCTTGCCCTGTCTTCCGGCATTAGCTTGGAAACCTGCTGCTGAGCACTGAACCTCTTTGGCGCAGTGACGTCGGTCTGGGCCTCCTCCCTGCCCGCACTCGCATCGCGTTCAGCACTTAGAGCAACTCTTCCGGCGCTCCAAAGGCCGCTAACGAGGTCGGCTACAGCGCCCACAGCGCGACCCTAGCGCCCATTGCGTCTTCCGTCGGCGTCTTGTTGCAGCACGCTCACCCGCACTCAAACGCACGCACAGGCATTTCCAATCCTGCCTCCACCAAACCCCTGCGCTTCCAACCAGCCGGGCCCGCCATTGAGACAGAGAGAGGAACGGAAAAAAAAAAAGTCTAGTCACCCATCGCCAGCTTTTGCATTGGCAAACCCTCCCTCAGTTTTGGTCTCGTCTCGACTCGACTTTGGCTCGTCTCGATTTCGGCTCGACTCGTCTCGGCCTGTCTTGGGCTGCCTCTTCCCAATCTCCGCTCTCATCAATTCGTTCCTCAGCTTCGAGTTCCTTCCTCCCGCCCGCTAGGCCTCGACTTATTCGCTCCTCCCCTCATTCTTCCTCCCCAATAACCCCTCCGAATCGGCCCCTCCACACCCCGTTTCCGCTTCCGTCCCTCGCCGCACTTAAAACTTTTTGCTCCTCTAGCCGACGACATCCTCAAACTCTTACCGGTTCAACAACTCGACCAGCATCATGGTGCGCAATATCGTTGTCTTGGGAGGCAACTCCCATCCCCATCTGGTCGACAATGTCTGCCACATTCTGGGTGTTCCCGCCAGCAACCGCATCCTCGGAAAATTCTCTGGCGGCGAGAGCCGTTGCGAAATCAAGGACTCTGTCCGCGGCAAAGACGTCTACATTATCCAAACAGGATCCGGCAACGTCAACGACAACCTCATTGATCTCTGCATCATGATCTCGGCCTGCAAGACTGGCTCCGCAAAACGCGTCACCGCCGTTGTTCCTCTCTTCCCGTACTCCCGACAGCCCGACTGGCCCTACAACAAAGCCGGCGCCCCTCTCACACAATCAAACGGAGCTTCCAAGCAGGACTACACATTCGAGAGTGTTCCTCCCACACCTCGCCCCGGTGCCCCCAGGTCTATTGGCCTGCCCAATGGCGTCAACAACTTGACCGAGAAACTCTCCAAGACGGTCATCGCAAACGAGGCCACCAATGCTTCGTCTTCCACCACCAACGGTATCAGTGTCAATGGCATCAACGGCGACCATCCCACCCCCCGTCGCTCGGATACCGCCTCTAGCGCCGCCTCCACCGCCCGTGGCCACCATCCCGAGGGCTCAACCTCCTCACAGCGGAGTTTTACTACCCATGATTACGAGAACCAGACCAAAACCTCCATCTTCCAAGCCAAGCCGGGCTACAAGCAGTGGATTGCCCAGGCTGGCACTCTTGTCGCCGACTTGCTTACCTGCGCTGGTGCCGATCACATCATCACCATGGATCTTCACGACCCTCAATACCAGGGCTTCTTTGACATCCCGGTCGACAATCTCTACGGCAAGGCATTGATCCAGAACTATATCCAGACGCAAGTTCCTGGTTTCCAAAACGCCGTTATTGTCTCACCCGATGCTGGAGGCGCGAAGCGAGCTACACTCATCGCCGATAGCCTCAAGACAGACTTTGCCCTGATCCACAAGGTAACCCTTACACCTCCAGAATGCCCCCTCCTGTCCAAGACTCATGATGAACCCCAGGAACGCCGTCCCATCCGTTTCACTGAGCATCGCAACGCCAGCATGATGCTTGTCGGCGAGGTTGCGAACCGTATCTGTATTCTGGTGGATGATATTATCGATACCGGCAACACCATTACGCGCGCAGCCAAGCTTCTGAAGAAGGAGGGTGCCACCAAGGTGTATGCTCTTCTCACCCACGGAGTCTTTAGCGGCGACGCCATTGCTCGTATCAACGCCTCTGCCATCGACAAGATGTTGGTCACGAACTCGGTTCCTCAGGACGAGCACCGCCGACTATGCCCCAAGCTTGAGGTCATTGACATTTCCCCCGTTTTTGCCGAGGCTATTCGCCGCGTCCACTACGGCGAGTCCATCAGTGTGCTGTTCCAGCATAATTAGGTTGCCACCATCACATCCACTCACGGTTTGTCACAAATCACCAAATCAATCAACCATATCAAGGCGTTTTCTTTCCGCGTGGACGAGTAGGACTCTGCCTTGTCGGTGTCCCTGATACCTGAACGCCCCCTCCTATACAAGGCGCATTCCGCCCTTGCTACTTCTGTCGCCGACGTTCATCCCCGTCCACCGACAGCCGTTTCCAGATTCAGGATGTTTTCTTTTGGAGTTTACTGGGGGGCTTCTCGTACAGTGTTGCATGATTCACCTGCCACGCCTTGGTTTGCTGGCTTTTTTCGATACTTTTCTATTTCGCTTCCTCCGAGATTGTATCTTCCCCAGATACTTGAGTAGCATACAGGCTGTGTGCCAAGGGGGCTGCCTGAATGGAAATGATTTGGATCGAAACGGTCGCAGCGCGGAGCGGAGGAAGGGTATTCTTGCTTTCTGCTATGCTGCGCAATCTCATCCATTCCCTAACATTATCCTTCTGGCCCTCGTCTCCTGCGTCCGGCTCTTCTTGCTACACAAACAAACTCGAGACCCTTTTTTCCTGGGTCAATGGCTGCCTCTTCATTCCTAGCTGGATGCAGGTGTGCTTGGAACACACAAAACACCAAAGGAGCCTTTCCTCGAGACTTGGCTTTTATTTTCTCATCGCAGATCTACAGGTGCATAGAAGTAACAATCAAAACGTAGAACTTTGGATCATACCCAAAAAAAACTTAGACAGGAGTTCGTGGTCTGGGCGTCGTGCTGCGAAGGGGAGAAGCTCAGGCCCATGGTGCAGCTAGCTTTGCAAACGGCGATACTGCGAAATAATGAAATGAATTAAAATTGAATGTTGAACAATTCTCACGTCTCAAATCGTCATGTTCATTTGTTAGGTTCCATATCACTACTCTATTGAGAGCTAAAAGTATTCTTGTCATATCCATTGCAGCAGATCCATCCCCTTGGACAGGAACCACGACTTCGCTGAGGGTATCGATTCTTGGTTTCCAAGTAATGGCTTACACCAGGGCAGATCAACCTAGACTCATTGTCATATTATTAATAGCCCATGTCTTCTCTAGACTGTTAGCGGCATTCATTGAGCTTGCTGCAAGATATTTCTGCAAGTTTTAAGTTGTTCTGTAAACCATGCCATGGCTTGGACATCAACGGATCCATCTAATCAAAATGACGAAACTTTTCATCAGCTCACAGTTATCTACCGATGTTGATGACTTCAACCTCTCATAATACCACTGTGCCTTCATTCATTCATTGCTACATCATAAACACATACAGCATGAGCGTATCTATCTGTCTCATCAGTGATGCCAAGCAATCTTGTGATTGTGACCATTGACCTCCCAAATTTTGACATCGTACCAATGCGTTCCCAGTAAAAACCACAGAAAAAGAAAAAGAAACCGCAAGGAAAATAATAATACAGAATAGTATCTCATATGAATCCGGCTGACCAGCATGGTTCCTTTTCTATAAGCGGATCCACTAGTTTCACTGGGCAGCCATGGTAGTGATCATGTTCAGGTCGGATGGGATCTGCCATCCATGTGTCGTCGCAGCACGACGGTACGCCTCGACAGCTTCATAAATACTGTAGTCCATCCCACGAGACCCCGATGATTTGGTGTTAGAGCGTGCCTCGAGACGAGCCGGCCGCTCCTTGTCGCAAAGATTCAGTCGCACTTCGAGAAAGACCTTCTCGAGGGACAGCGCAGGGGACCAGCCAGAGTTGGTGAGTAGCTCGGAACATATGGCACCGCCGGCCGTGACATGCCCCCCGCCACCCTCAAGGAATGGGAGGAAACGTGGCCGAATAACACGTACGAAGGGTGGCGACAGGGGATACGATGCTCCAAAGCGAAGCTCAAGGACGATGCTAGAGCAGCCTGCACTGTCCATATTCTGTGCGAGGGGGAGGGTCTTGTCAAAACTGTGAAGCTCGACGATCCAATGGAACAAATTGTCCAGTTGCTCAAAGTCGATGTACCATCCCAGCGAAGAAAGGTCGTTGTTTGACTGGATCTTCTGCAAGTCTTTGATTTCTCTTTGCAGAGCACGGAGAGCGCCTGGCGATGAGGCCGCCCAGGTAGGCTCAATAAGTTTTGGGAGAGATTTATGGTTGAGGGCGCCAGGCTGGAATGCCGTTTTCTCCGCAGAATGCAGCTGGTCATGGTGTCTCGAGTCCTGCATCGCTGTAGTCAGCTTAGATGGTCGTAGGTCCCCCAGGCCTGAGTCTGTGGAAGCTCGTCTTTTCCGCACCATTTTGCTCTTATCGTCTTCGAAGTCCGAAGCCAAGAGACGATCAAGGTCAGAATCGTCGTCCTCTGGGATGTCACTATCCGCTCCATCAATCACGATAGGGTTCTCCTGTGTCGCGCCCTGATAACCGACAGTAGCTTTTTGCCCGAGAGCACGTTGGCGTGCACCTGGTATTGCTGACAGCGGAATCTTAACATCCTGGTTTCCAGGTCCTTTCAGTCGATGATTGGGATCTTGATCGAGATACCCTGGGGTTTTTTGGTCCGGTTCTTCGCGAGCTTGTGGGCTGACGGGCTGGGGCAGAAATGCGTTGGCATCCTGAGGGGAAGACCGGACTTGAACGAAAAGGTATCGACACTGAATCCACTCGATCTTATTGACCACAAAATGTGGGCTTGTTGAAACAAACTTGCTAGGTTCGTTGACTATTTCGCAGATACTGATAGCATTGCACACTTTCAGTTCAGAATTCGGCCAAGTATTCTGATCGAGAACCATGTTAGTCAGGCATCACATATTTGCAACAGGAATCCTGCAACAGGAAACTTACCAAATCAATTCCCCTAAAGTTGCGGTTGGAATATCCTTGACTAGTGTCAAAGTCCTTACTGAAGTATACGCCGTGACCAAAAGCTCGCCCATTCAAGGTCTGAGAAAAGTCAAGGCCGGTTCGGATAATGCTGTGCCAATTTTCCAAGGGGCTTCCATGCCATGCAAAGAGACTAGGGTAAGTTTTTGGGTTTTCACCGGCGCCTTCAAGCCGTTTGAGCTCATTCAAGAAGATTTGCTCTTTTTCCGGCGAGCCCTGCGCAAATCGGAATTGCATCCAGCCTTCCTGCATGCCCTGGACGATGTTTGCTTTGTCGAAAGTCGCCTTATCCTGTCCGCTTCCCTGGAGAGGGGAGGATGGGTTTGGTATAGGAGCGTCCTGAACGATGAAAGATCGGTTTGATGACACGATCCAGTTGAGAAGAGCGAGTGTCGAGGAATCCATTCGCTTCCAGGAGGACAAGCGGCGCCCCGGTCTTGCGGTGAGATACTCCTTCATCTCCTGAACGGGTGGGATAAGATGTGTCATGAGCATAAGATTCTGGTCACGGTCTCCATCCTTGAGTCCATCAACATCCTGGTCATGCTTGTAAAGTACCACCTTTGTCCAACCCGAGCTCGGATGTGTGGCCTGGTTTCTCCGATCTTCCTCCGGTAACTGCTGGACGTTGATGGGGGTGGTGTGTGTTGCGACGATCTGAAAGGTATACTCTGTACCGTTTGTTGACTCGATCATGCAAGTGTGTCTCTCAAGTCCTGTACCATTGTCAGTGCCGTTAAAAAAAAGTAAGTCTTCCCGGTCACGATGGTATTGTTTACTTGCCTCCAATCATGATAGGCGTCAACGGTGGTCTTTCCATGCCTTTGATGACCAGTAGAACGTAGTGGCCTTCTCTGATGGGCCGATAAGAAGCATAGTCGTCGCTGTTGAATCTGATCGACTTGCTTGTGAAGCACACCTCCACGTCTAAGTGCTCTGGTGGGCTACTAGCCGAACCTGTATTGGCCCATTTCAACCCTAGTCCCTGTGGAAACTCGCGAAGTTTGTGAAAACAGGCCGCAGAGTAGAAAAAGCTGATCAAGAGATCGACCACGTAAGGGTTGTTGATAATCTCATGTTCGATACTCTGACCAAACCCTAGAGATAGGTACTGGTAGAGGCAGAGCAAGTTGCTACAGACGAAGGGCTTCACAGCTTCAAACCCTCCTTCCGTTCTTTGATGGCATACCATGCAATATTTAGTGCACTTGATCAGTCTCTGAAGACCAAACTGCATCGCGATGAGGAGAATGTTGAGGTCAGCTTTCTGTGCTGAGGAGCAATCGCGCCGCAGAAACTCTAGCCCAAACCAATCGAGCGAGTCATTTTGGTTTGCTTTGATTTTGTGAGAGGAGCTAGATGACCGCGGATGGTGGCTTCCTCTACTCAGATCGAATTTGAATGCCTGAGCCTCATCCCAGGTCAGTCCTTCTGACCGTCGGATGCGCAGGAGACCTGGGAATTCCTGATTCAGCAGGGAATCCAAAGATGCCGACATGGACAAAGGCATAAAGGGCTCAGGAGCATTGACTTCATCAGTCTCCGGGCTTTCTGCTTCTTCAATATTATCCGGATCGAAAGCTCTTCGCATGGCTTGGTATGACGGTTTGGGGCTGACACATTTTCCGAATTTGAACTGTACTGTTGTCTGGTCGGAGGGAAGATGTAAAAAGTCAGACACGGGCGGGTATCCAACAGGCAGTCTGGTCAACATAACCACGTACTCCGATAACTTGAGATCCCAAGCTTCTAAGGCCTCTTCGGGGATACCAAGTTTTGAGACACGGATGGAGAGTGAGAAAATCCCAAACGACCCTTCATTCTGCTTATAATGTGGGAGGGAAATGCAGAAACCCTCCTGCTTGGCTTCTCGCAGATGCCGTTTCAAATGCAGCGTTGACTCGGTAGTACTCATTGCACTGATCGCAGCCGGCCTTCTAGGAGGCAGCGGGTCGATGTCAATTTGGTATTCTTCTTCGTCACTACTAGGGTAGCCGCCAGTGTTGAATGCTGATTCATCATCCGCTTCGTCGCTATCGTCGCAGCCTGATGTTCCTAAACTAAATGAATTAAACTTGCTGGTCAATTTTTTGGAAATCAAGTCAATGACGTTCGTGACAGTCCTACTCTCCGTCGAAAGGGAGACATCCTGAAGCCAGTCTTCAAGTTCTTCTATGGCATGATCTGAAGAGGTGAAGATCAGAAAGCCTGGATGTTTTGGGTAGGCGTCGGCATCTAATCGCGTAGGCCATATTAGTGCTGGGCAATTTCAGAAGAAGAGAATCAAGGGTCTTGTAACAAAGACTAAACAGGGAGAAGACACGACGAGCACCACTTTTGGTAGCACCTGTTTACAATGTGTCGAAGGATCTTCGACTGTCCATGTCGTAAAATATGCTGGATGCTCGGTCTTACCTGTTGCAAGGGCCTGGATCTCGATGGAAGAATGCCCATTGCAATATGTAAATACAATCTCTCCGTCGGAATCACCTTTCCTCACATCTGTGACATATCGGAAGCAACTGGTTGCTGCAGCCTTCAAGTCAAGGTTGAACTGCTTCAGACCCACGGCGGTTGGCTTGCAGCCGCCAGCCACAGCGCAGGACCCAGGTTGGGGCATGGATCTAAGAGAAAACTGCTTATCCCGCCAGGGCGCGTAACGAAGAAGAAGGATGAAAGAATCGTCTGCCTGGGCCGAGCGACGCCGATGTCGATTCCGGCCAATTTGAGGGTCAGGATGAACGGTGGGTGAGGCTCCGACAAGATATGATGTGATTATTTGTGGGAATGAATCCGGCACGATTGTTGATCAAGGTCCAAATTCCAGGTCTGAATGATGTTGTTGGTCAGAAGACAAGAGTAACGCCAAGTGGTGATGGACAACATACGGATGATAAGTAGTACCTATAGGTAGCGACGAGCGAGCTTCCAGGTACGTGAGGAAGGCATGAATGCCTACTAGTAGCTGAGTTACGCGATGCTTCAGAGTTGGTCTTGTTGATTTCTGGACACAAGAACAGGAGACAGGGTTTACGAATGTACAGTCGAAGTTCTTGCTTAGCCTGATGATGTTGCGGAGATGCTTTTTCGCGTGTTACGGAGACGGAGGCTGAATGAAAGCGTTGGCTCGGCGTCACTGCTGCCTGCTTATCCGGTCGCATGGCTGGGCTGCGTTTGCTGGGTCACTTGACTCATCAAATGAAAGACTCACATTCGTGCATCCCAGATTGGGAGTCAAAGCTGCCATTGTCAGCTGGGTGCATGAGTGAGATGCGAGCAGGAAGAGATTGGGAAGTCAAGGATGCAACGAGATCGAACTACCCCGTGCTGTAGCTACAATGAAGGTTTTCCCAGAAGGGTCAGTAAGGGAAAGGCGGCATGCTGCATAAGCTTGATGCAGCTGCAAAGGCGAAATTAAATCAAGCAGCAGCATCACTGAACTAAGAGGGAAAGTCATTCATTACCATCGAAGCCTAAGTAGAGATTCCATTCAATTATATCCAGGCCATGCATGGGGAGCTTTCAACGTGAACCCTTCACTGGGACCAGCTCCAGGTCAGCCCTATCAGTGGCTCTGCCAGACCTATCCACAGCAAAAAGGAAGTGGTCACAGATTTGACCCGCTAGTGCCGAGCCACTTCAGGGCCAGACTAAGCCCGACGTTCTATAGGCACTCTTGAGATTCACAGGATTCTCCCAGAAGAATTCGATTTCACCTGGTGGCGTTCCAGCTTATCGCTGGGCTGCTTCCAAAGGTTCATGGGGCCATGCCAATTAGTACTAGTAGTCATTATACCCCTGAGTGTTGTGTGGGGCTGTTATGTCACTAAAGCATCCTTCTTTAGTGGGCCTTTGATACTGCCTGCTGAACTCCACTCAAATCCATCTTCAGGCCTTCCTACCTACGTCAGAACCATGCCCACTGTAACTCTGGGGCCGAACATGTAAGTGAGGGGAGAGCTGGAGATGGAAGGAGCTCTCAGTGCTGAAAACTGCCATCTTGCAACGTTCAACATTCATTGTACGAGTCATCAAATGTCTAGAACAGTCTATGCTTAATTGGCTTCTTCATCTAAATGTCTCTCTTTTTTGCTATAGGCCACTATCGCGTTGAAAGGCCCAACCTACATCGGGCAACGCGTGACTCTATGTCTCAAACCTCCTCCCTGTTGACTTGCTGAGACATTCCTTGACAACTCCAATGGAAGGGATCGCGGCCGTGCTACTGTCAGCATTTCTCAAGACAATTTCCCCTCCCTAGTTTCGCTCAGGTTTGCTTCTTCAAAAGTCCGGCCCCCGGCCCGCTCTTGCTTCTCGTGCTTTCAATTACATGCTGCATCCACGCTCTCTACTCACTACCTTTTCACGGAAATGTTTCGCTGCCAAGATATTGTCTGACTACTTTCCTTTGCTCATGAGATTCATTGCACTTCTCGACCAAACTTTGCTCGATGCCCTTCTTTTGTGCTCTCTCTTAGCGACTGATTGCCCAAGTACCATTCACACGATATGGCGGTCAACGTCCTCTACGGCAGGCAGCGCCGCTTTGCGTCCCGCCGTCTGACATATCTCATTCTCGCTCTGATTATTCTCGCATACGTGACATTCACGATTGTGTCACCCAACGCCGAACCCGTTTCTCCCGAGAATATACGGGACGACGTTTTCGAAAAAGACGAGCCCAAGAAAGCCAAGAGTTCCGTGACTAGCCTTCGTGAATCTCTCGCCAAGGGCATGTCGGGATGGAATCCCTTTCGTGGGCCGTCACATCCGCCTCCCATGCGAGTCCAGGACTCATACCAGGGCTCATCCTGGTTCGCCGATTGGAAGTGGTTGTCGGTACCCTTCTCTAGCTCACTCACTTTCGACGAAGGTAGAGCACTTCTGCCTCCGCTCCGTGAGCGTCCGTTCATTTATTGTTTCTACGACAACAAGCCGAAGAAGTCGAGAGAGGAAAAAGATGCGGAAAGCGACCTTCTTTTGACATGGAGACGCGCGTGGTGGGCTCACGGCTTCCAGCCAACTATTCTAGGAGCTTCCGAGGCCATGAACAACCCGGTTTATCCAGAGTTGCAAAGAATAGCGATGGAACCCGAACTAAGGGACGACCTGATGAGATGGCTGGCGTGGGAGGCTATGGGGACCGGCCTCTTAGCCGACTGTTCTCTGTTTCCAATGGCTCACACTGAGGATCCTCTCTTGACCTTTCTCCGAAGGGGGGAGTATCCTGCGATGATGCGGTGGAAAGGTCTCAACAGTGCACTCGTCGTCGGCCCAAAGGAGGAAGTAACCAGAGTCATCCGAAAGATAATGGATTCTCCTGAAATACAGACTTTCAAGAGCGTCATTGGCGGCACCCAAGACTCTTTCAAGACAGACAAGACACCAATCTCGCTGGCATATTACAGTCTGTATATGATCAGAGACAAGTATTCCGAGGTTCACGACAGCATCACCGACGGTCGGGCCCAGGGCTTGGGATCTCTCAACAGGCTTATCAACGCTCACCTGCACTTAGCATGGCAGAGCAGCTTCCCGGATGGCATCGACGTTCTAAAGCCTTTTCCCCAGCACACTACAGACATGGTGGCTCCAGCCCTAAAGCTTGCCAAGGCGCTCGCCTTCTGCCCTGACAGCCCCAGTCCATCGTCGTGCCCTCCGATGATTAGCGAATGCGAGCACTGCGCTCTTGGGACTGAGTCGATGGAAATCAATACTCGCGAGCAGTACCAGAATTCGAGTCGGACATATGCAATCGGGACCGTTCCGCACCCCTGGACCCTTGCTATGTTGTCGAATCTCCGGGAGAATATTGACACTGCATGGATCCGTAAAGAATCTCCGCGAGACCCGTGGCTTGAGAGCATCACCGAGGAACTCTTGGGTGAAAAGGTTTCCAGTAATTTACGTGTGATGCGTTTCAAGCAAGCCGTAGCGGACGAGAATGCCCCCGCTCATGCGCTTTGGTTGACAGCCGAAGCTGAAGTTCCTCAAGATCTCGATTGGCACTTTGGATTTCGCGTTCCTAGGCGCGGAGCTAAGCCCGAGAACGCGAAAGCAGAAGAAAATAAGGAGGAAAGCAAGGAGAAAGTTGAAGAGGGAACCAAAGAGGAAGGTACGGAGACAAATAAAGAGAGAAACGCAGAAGTCCACGCAGGGGATGATGAGACGAAAATCGACGTGCCGACGATTGATAAGCGTGGAGAGGATCCCAAGGCAGACGAGACGCCAGAGAGGCCGCAAACTTCACCACAGTCGCATCCTGAAGAGGTCCCTCCTCCATCGCCTCAAGACGCCCCCCCTCCGCCTCCAAAAGAAGTCCCTCCTCCACCTCCTGAAGAGGTCCCAGAAGTTGAACATGAACAGGAGAATACACTGTCTCCGAAAGAGATGCTTGCTAAGGAGTGGGCACTGCTGCAAAGTGCCAAAGGGGTTGTATCCTTGACTAAGCCGACAACTGACACCCGGTTGCGCGCATCGCTCGAGGCTTGGAACTTGGCCGACACAGAGGCTTGGAAATTTTCACGCGCGTTTCTAGCCCGGCGAAGCATGGAGCGAGCCGAGTGGGAGAAGGAGGAGGCCAAGTATAGCGGCGGCGCCGGGTTTGAAAAGGGTCGCAGCGCATGGAGTCGGTGGAAAGTCTCGAAACAGAAGAAGAGATGAGCAGCCGGGCAACCCTTGTCTACGTTGTGTTGCCGTAAATACAATTATGTGCTCTGATTTTTAGCGACGTGGACGAATTTTGGCGTTTGGCGACATATGTCTTGGGGTTTCATGATGGCGTAATCTTGTTGTGCTTGAGTGAGGATGGAGTGTTTGGAATATGTACTGGCTCTTGCACAGAAGGTGGGCACTTGGGCAGGCGAACAAACGATAGGATCGAACGTCACCTTCAATGTCAACCTGGGCAATCAACATGACTTCTATCTAGCTCCCTCCACACTGATAGGTTTCCCAACAGCAGCGACATTGTTCAATCGCGGCCTTTGAGTCATCCTATCAACACGCAACCCCCCTCTTAGACGCAGATGGTGTCACCACCCATCTCACCACTGAGCTCACGAGAAGTGGGACCACGATGCTCCGATCCAACCACCTTGGCCGGTGTCCCGTTGGTGAATTTGGACTTGACGATACCATTGCCATTCTGGGCGTGCGCATTTCCGGTATAAGTGCGCAGGGCAAGACGAGCAGCCTCGAGGCCCTTTTCGGCATGTGCGACGGCGTCACGGAGGGCAATGGTGGTCGGATCTACGGAATGAGCCGATTGAGCGGCGGATTGCTCGGCACGAAGCTGGATGATGTGGCCGTTGAGCCAGATGCCGTTAAGCTGGGCTTCGGTCATGTCCCGAGCACCGGCGATACGGCCGCGGCATGTAGGAGTGCCGCAGAGGCAGTCGAAGGGCTGGGCCATGTGCCACTCGGTAGAGGGGTAGAAGAACTGGGTCTGTGTAAGTCAAGATGTTTCGGTTTCAAGGTGTGAAGGTCATGACCCACGGTAAGTTCATCGCCAGCCCTCAAGCCCTTTGGACCAACTAGGATGTTGAAATTGCCCACATCGAAGAGCTATACATGTTAACCAAGCGGTCCCTCCGAGACAGGGGGAATTAAGAATTCAACAGCCGGGGTTCTCCTTCAAGTAGGTCAACTAACGAGAGTGGGTTCACAAGAGTGATTAATATACAGCAGATCGCTATTCAGGTTGAGATGGGTGTCGCGGCCGGTTTGAACTGTGGCATAGGTGGGCTCGTTGGCGGGGGTGCAAGGGGGGAAGTCGAACTTTGCAAAGACAGCAAAGGGCGGAAGTGAGATGCGCGAGATGCTCTTCGTGGTGAATTCCTCGGCGTTCACAACAACGACTTCCTCAATGTCGGGGTGAGAGGGTTGCTTCCAGTGGGGGACGAGAGGAGCCATTGTCGATGGAGGTTCGTTTAGGGTAGATGGATGAAGCTTTTCGTGACGTAGCCTAGATTGACTGATGAGCGAATGAACTGAGCCGACGACAATCGCAGAGAATACCGTTGGATATGATAAATGTTCTGTACAGAGTGAAAATAGATTGCTCTTGTTAAGGAAGCAAAGAAAAGTATAATTGAGCGGAATCTCGGCAGTGAGTGCACCTGGGGCCTCGGCAAGTTCTGAGTGGAGCTTCGAGCTAGATAGCTTGGGTGGATGAAGAGGCCAGAGCTTGTGACGGAATACAATCGACTATTAACGAGAATGACAACACTTTGTTCAAACCAGGAGCGGATAGTGGTCTTTAGTACTCGTCTTGCCAGAACTTTGACCTTAGCACCCCATGTCAGACCGGGCAGTGGAAGGCATTGAGCCCACTCACATGCACATACGTGACTCCTGTTGGTGAACGCATGCTTAGCCTCCGCAACGCCGAAATTGAGGCAAGCGGGCAAGCCCCGTCCCTCCCCGAGCGCCCCGTAAGGTCGTACGTACGCATTCACGCGCATGAGAGCTCTCGTTTGACGCCTTGAGACGCCCGCGCCGTTGGCGCCGATCGACGTTGATGGCGGGGTAATTAACGGCAACCAAGAGGACGGAGGCGGGGCACGGTACGGGACGAGGGAAACTGGGAAGCCCGGCAAATCATGCCAGCTACCTTATGTTCCAATCTTTACTGGATGAGCCGGTTATGTACTTATAACAAGGCAAATCAACTCGGGATAGCTGAGGGACAAATGGCAAACATGCCAATTTCATGCTGTAGCACTGGCGTAAAGAGAGCAACATACGTCATCGCAAGGAGCAAACTCATTCCCCAGCCCCAGTCGCAACCAATGGGTGGCACATGGCTAGAGAGCGTGTAGCCCGTTACTGACAGGCACGCCGGAGTAAGCCAGAAGTGTAACCTCGAGTCCTTGAGTCCAGAACGTAGGAGCATGTCAGGGGTGTCAGAGTGCCCTGGCGATCGTGCCTCGTGGCTTGTGACGAGGTGTGGAGGGGCATCGCAAGATGATGGAGTGTAATCGAGGGGCAATTCCAAAAAGGTCAACTTACTGCCAAGCTTCGAGGTGGTTTAACTCTCTACAATGGTCGTCTCTGGACTTGTCGTTTAAATTTGATTGTGATCTTGAGGCACAGCTCGCCTACGAAGCAGGCTCTTGAGATTGACCGCGGCATAGGATGCCTTTCTAATATGCCGTGGCCGTGGTGGAGAACATGTGGAGCCCGGAAGAGCCGAGGGCAGCGGGTTTCGTCGCTGAATCAGCCGAGGCTCCTATTCCGTCTGCATCCATCATCGTCTTGCTGCTTCTCTCATCGGTTAATTGCTCCGTTGGCCTACTTGTATCTGTTTCTGAGGGCAGCTGGCTCAGCTACCGGCAATAAAGTCACTTTGATGTTCCAATATGGAACCAATCCAAGATCGAAGACGGAAGACTATTGAATAGCCGCGTAAAACCTTCGTACCCATCTCGCCAGAGGGATATCTTCGAGGACCACACACACTACATCCGTAGTCTAAGGCACAGCCTTTGTTGTACAGACGATTCCGCCAACGACATCAACCGGCCACTGCATGGACCTGCAGCTCGCCCTACTTTCATCTGCAGACGCCGTCCAGGACAAATGGCTCAACGGTCATCTCCTGAGACATCAAGCATCGGGTTGCTTTAGGCCTTCCACGATTGGCCAGGCCTATGGTCTTTGCGAGCAACTCTCCAGCTAACCTTGGTCCGATTCAGACAGCGTTGCCAACAGGTAGGTAACTTGACAGATCGCCGTGCATTAGCTGGCCTTTCCTCCGCATATACTGAAAGCAACATTCACCACTTCCCTTTGCTTTTTCTCTGACCTGCACGACGATACATACCCATGGCCTTGCCACTCCAGTCAGGAGGCCTAGGTTCCACCTTATCAACTTCATGCGTGATTGACGCCTCGCTATCGGCGGTAAACTACAAAAGCCAACGCCACGACATCTTGCATTGCGCGCAACAGCAGGTATATCTCACATTGGTGCGGAAGCATTTCTACGACAAGTATCTCTGCTGTGGAAACAGAGAATACCACTGTGTCGTCTGCGTTTGCAGTTCCCATCATGTCTGGCCCAAGATATCATCCAAACAGCAAGCTATTGCAGCATTGATGGTTAGCACTAGATGTTTCCTATTCCTGCACTTCTTAATTTTGTCTGAGGGGTAACTACAACGGGCCAACAGCGCTGGTTGTTGAAACCGCACGAACTTCAATCATCCCCCTATCGTCGTACACTGCGGATGCAATCGCAATTGCACAACCAAACCATATCACAGTCCAACGAATACTGTTTGCTATATTCTGGCAGTTATCTTCCCATTTTACCTTGTTCGAAATCCAGTCTGTGTTTTAGCAATCCTGATATCTCCACAATTTCGCGACAAGTGTCAGTGTGTCGACCACCTTTTCCCAATTTCTTTGATTCGCATCGCACCATTTATGGCAATTCGATGACCTTCTTCAAGATGATACACCAAGAGGTGGGATAGGCAACTGATTGCAACCCATGGCCATGTTTCTTTTTGACATCGGCGATTAACAAGACGATATTTCCCATCCCGTGCCAAGTGTTAGTGTCGGCTTCAGTGTATCTGTCTCTCAGACCGCAGCAGACAGTCGTTTTTTTAACACCTCTTAATGATAGCCCTGGATTAATGATCCCGCGACCAAGGCTGTGAGTCGAAAGCTGGTCATTTCAAGTTGGTTCTGTTTCAAGTTGAACAGATTTCTTCGCATGAGGGTCAAGAATCTCCACGCCGTTGCCGAGTGCCAACGGCCTCCTTAGACCTTCTCGTCTGCCTTGGTCGGCGGAAAATCGACCTTTTCATTGTAAACAATCCCAAGAAGCTACACCGACAACGCATACACTACTTCATGAATGCAATCAGCGTATCTCTTGGCCGTCCGTCGAACGCCGAGTCCCGCTGTCGAAGTTCGTCGCACTTATTACCAACGAGGCGAGTATAGCCTCGTTTTCACTTGAACAAACATCCATAAATATGGATATCATGAACTTGATGTCGATATAAGGGCAATAAGGTAAAGTTCTTCTATGATGAAGTCTGGGAGCAGAAGACGTGTACTAGTCTCAGCAGACTTGAATCGACATATCCAGCTGCTGATGCTAGGAGGTCATGACAAAGAGAGTCCCATCCACAAGAGTGCAGATATAGACAACTGGATGAAGGTGATTCTCAGTTGCACCTTGCAAGACCTGGCCCAGTACCTTAATATGCTTCTGACCTTGGAAAGAGAAATGACGAGGTGCCTTGCTTTGAAGTAAATCAGAGACATCTCCAAGGTATCTACGTCGAAGCCAAATGTCAACCGACGAGTGTCAACCGATGTCTAATATTACCGGAAGATATTACTGTGCTTCAGGTAACAATAATGACCGATAGTATGCGGTGGTGAATTGGCATAGCAGTACCTGTATGGGCAGCCCCTTAGTCCCTTTCATCCAATGCCGCCATTGCCATCTCCTGGCCCGCATTAAACAACAAGTTTCGACGAGGATGACCGCCTTTTGACCATCCAGATCTTTAGACGCATATACTACGCATATATTAGGGCCTAAGTGTGTATTACGAACGCGAAATGTGCGCGTGTTTTCCTTGAAAAACAAGAAAACGCCGAGTTTCTGAAGCTATCATCACACACAAACTCCGCACTACAAACACAACACCCCCTTGTGATCGCATCACAACAACGCCTCCATCGACGCCGTCAGGATCTTCTCTTGATTCCTGACATCCCTTGTTATCTTCTTCATCATCTGAAATCTTATCCGTACCTTCTGTTACACGACCACGAGATCACGATCCGCATTCACGGTTTGCCTCTCCTGGCCTCAAGCAAGGAGGGCACCCTTCTCTGTTGACCTCACAGTCACTTTACTTGAGCTTCAAGGCTTCTTGTACACCTCTCTTTTCCCCTTCAAAGCTCGGGGCTGCCTCTTAGCCTTCTCTTGCCTGGTCTGCTGGGCTTCCTTAGGTAGTGTATTCTCACCTTCCCCTTCACAACAACATCTCATCTTCAGTTGCTTACCAATATCACTCTCGGCGGCAGGCTCATCGCGCTGTGTGTCACTCTCAAAAGTATCGTTCAGAAGGAACGGCCTGTTGCTGTCTACCATCATCCTGCCTCGGGGGTGTCAAGCGCTCCTTCCTTGCGAACCACTACATTACTTCAAACAACAGGTGGCTGCTCCTTTCCCTCCCTCACATACAAATGGTTTACAAATTCTCACTCACACTCTTTCACAGAATTCAACCCTTTCATCTTCTCCTTGACTGCTCTTCTCATCCTCACTCCCCTGTTCGGCTACAGAAACGCTGCACCCCATCCACGGTCGTCGTCGTCGTTAGTTTCTGTCCGAAGAACTCCTACCACCGACCTATTCCGTCAAAATTTCCCGACTTGGCAGTTTGAAGACACTGCCATCCCGATTTGGAAGCCTGAAAGCAAGGGCTCTTGTTTGTATCGACTACTGATTGCCAATCCCCTGCCGCTGGCACGTTTTGAGTAAGTCTTGGCTCTCTTTTTCATCCTCACTTCTGTTTCCCTTTGCCGTCGCGCTGCCCGCAGCTTGGGTAACTCGTTCTGCTGTTCCCCGGCGGCTGCTCGTTCTGGCGCTAGAAAGCAAGAGGAATCTTGTAATGCTAGCTGCTAGACTATGGCGATTTGAGATATATTTTTTCGACCGCTTGTTCATGAGAGTGCCACATCTCTCTACGCCCTTCGCGATTCTCAGGGCCACATAGCAGCACGTCAGCCTGCCACAAGAGCTCTGCCATGGATTTTATCTATGTGTCAAGAAATAACAGGAGCTGCTCAAGGTGCTTCATTCAATGCAGACTCACGGTGTTGCTTCATTGCCCAAGTGTGCTCGTTAATCCGTTACAGCGTCCGGCCCAACGGTAAATAAGCTCGAGTATCGTCTGATCTTGAGGCTTTCCTTCAGGCTACGCATCTAGCCTTTATTCCCACAACATATAGCTTTTCTTGGTTCCACAACTCGAAGCTCAGATAGTTGCTGACCCGATCAACGTTTCTTTACAGGTGACACCGCTCTTATACTTTCTCTCAGGATTTAGTCTGAACAGATTCGTCCTGAGGAGGAGCGCTAATTCCCGGCCATTTTCGCCTATTTCTTATAAGCAACGCCGTCCGTTCAACTTGTTACTTTTGTCAACTTTGACATGGCGTTTCGAAGGTATTCAGCTCGGGAGCTGTTGCACTTGCGACATGCTCCCTCTGACGAAGGGGTCGCCGACGAGCTCGCTACTAGGGTCGACGCAGACTTCGACCTGGGTATGTTCAGTCTTTGTTTCCTAGCATACGCTTTGAACTGACGTTCGAGATAGGCGAGATCATTCGCACAGGTTCAGCACGGCCTCTGTCTCTCATTGTTGAGGAGAGCTCGAACTCCTCCAGCGAGTATGATGACCGCTTCCATCGTGCCCCTGCTCAGCAGCTAGATGGTACCGACTCAGAGCGCAAGTACCGTGGTCGAACCGACTCCGAACATGAGCGTGGACCTATCACTGCTCCAGCAGACCTTGCTACTCAGAAGGCTGAAGGCTTCCAGAAGTTCTACAACGCAGTCGTGTCACCTACCCATGTCCGAGTTACTGCTGGAGGTCGGATCGTGCCTAACACCCGAGGTTCTCAGTCTCCTACGTCCAAGTGGTCTCGCGAGCGTAATCCAGTTGACAATTCTACCAATCCTCGTTCTGTCAACGGCATTGCGGCTGAGGGCGTCCCGTATCCGATCCTACCTCCCGGTTGGGGGGGCCATTACGCTCCTATGGTTCCTGCTCACGCTCCTGGTTCAGTCGCTGGAATGACTTTCAGGCCAGATGTGTACCCTTTGACTGCTCCCTTGGGCTACAACATGGCGGGCGCTTTTCCTATGCAGCCTATACCCTTCAACCAATTTCCTGCTGCTAGCCAGCCCAGCAACGCGCAGGTGATCGGGCAGACCGAAATGATCAATGGAGTGGACCACACAAAGTCCATCCAGCTTTCTCCTGCAGAGCACTTTGATCCCACTCGACCATTCTTCTACAATGGCCAGTGGCTGATTGCTCATGGAAATAGCTTGGTCCCAATCGGTTTGATGCCGCAACTGGGCCTCCCCCCTATGCCCGTGGCTGGCCAGCCCGTACCTCGCCCGAGCGGTGATCAAAATGCGCCAGCTCTGAGGCACGACCAAGTCCCTTCTCGCCAGGACCAGTTCTCGCCATTCAGCTTACGTACCACTTCAAGTATGCCTGGACCCTCGGTTTCTGACTTTTGTTCTGCCCAGCTTCCTGGGCACCTCTCTGCAAGCCCACCCATGTCGTCAATTCGTCCCAGCTCGATCACAAAGAAGCAGCTCGCAGTTCTTCGTGGTCAGAAAAAATACCACCAAGACCAGATTCAATATAACAGGCATCAAATTGATCACCGGGACGTGGGAAATCGCTTGCAAAACATTTGCCACGAGATTGAGCACTTTGAAAATATCTATGAAAACCAGGTCAAATTTGAGGCGAGAAAGTATGCAAAAGCTGAGCATCAGAAGAACAACGACCAGTCCAGCTCGTCGCAGGGATATGCTCGCAGTAATGCTGAGTCCGAGAGCCCTGTTGCAGTCCGAAATGGGCCGCCTTCACCGACGACAACACACCCGTCTCGAGAGCGAATCCAAGTTCGATCTGCGACCGGACTGGAACCTTCCGAACCAGCCGCTGCGTTTGCTACGGACAAGAGCTCCAACCACAGTCTGAACAGCAATCAGGAGCCACAAAGGAAGCCATCAAGTCTTCCCGTCAACGCGGCTTTGGCACCTCCTTTCCAGCCTCGGGGTGAACAGAGCAACTCTTCGCTGGTCGCTGCCTTACCCATCGAGTCTACTCCGGCGCAGAACCACCTCACTTCCAAAGCTGGCTCTCATTGGCAGTCGTTCTTCAAGAAGGTCGAGGATGCCAAAGACTATGGCACCCCATACCTCACTGGCAAGCTCTCAGCGGGGGTCCAAGCTGACACTGCTCGAGATACGGACTACACCTACAACCGTGAACTGACCGAGGACGAGCACCGTGCTCGCCACATGTATTGGGGCAAGGCGCCTCACCATCTCCAGAAGGGTCTTCCCAAGTACGACGGCAAGCATTTCTATCCTCCTTCGCCGGTCAAGGGAAACTCTGCGGGTACCGTTGAGTCTGGACGTTCAGGTAACGGTTCTTTGAAACACCCCAAGGAGTCAAAGAGCCTTTCAACCAAGACTGGTGCGAGCGATCCCTTTCACGCTATGGCCCAAACTGGCATGAATTCTATCCGAAACCGGTTTGCCGAGGCAACCCGTTCCGAGTCGCTGCATCGGACCGAAGACTCGCTCCGTGGCAGCTCAGCATCTGAAGTTCCTCGTTCAGAGTCTTATGCTACTCAGCCTAGTCCAAGATATCTGGCGTTTCGTCATATGGTCAACGAGAAGACTCGAGCTTCGTCCGAGTGCCTCCGGGCCAAGGTATCTGACGAGTCAGGTGATGAGGATGGCAGTTTGATCTTCAAAGGTCGTCGAGTGATGGACCGTACTAGGTGTGTTAATAAGTAAAGCATGTGATTCGAATCATACTAATTTTGTCTCAGTACCAAGCATCCAAACGACATCTGGTCCAATATGCGTAAGAAGGGCAAGGCGAGTGCCAATGTCGTTGCCGGCAAGGTGTCCCCAATGACAGCTCAAGGCGTACTTCCTCATTATGCTGGCCATGCCACAGCGTCTCTGACCCCTGCCATCGCGAACACGACACCCTACTTCCGTGGTCCTGGTACCAAACTGGGCGAGACACGCGAAATCTCATCGGGGACTAATTCTCTTGCAGAGAATCGAGGTGAAAACAGACCACCCTTGGAGCTCCTTGAGCATCAGCTGCGTAGTGTCAGTTTCCAGGACAAGAACCACCGCGGAGTTTCTGCTCGCTAGAGCCACTTACCTCCATATCTCCCTTCACGCCTTTTTGATCACGGAAATTGTCAATGGTGTCGCAGAAAGACACCCCCAAATGAGCATTCAAAGTTGCTTCACACTTATGGCTTGAATGAGTACTTGCACGACATCCTCTGCATGCTTTTTTCTTTTTTCTTCTTCTTCCACGAGCATACCATTTTCGTATCGCCAGCCCACACGAGTCTGGTGATTGGGCCGCTCGCTTCATTGGAGCAGCATTTAATTTTTTACAGCACCCGAAAAGACCGGGGGCAGGCGCTCAGGTAAATACCAGTGTTAGAATACACAATATGTTAGGATTTCAACGGTCATGGACAGACGTCGGAAGGTTTTCCCTTGATGCAAGCATCTGAGATGTGGATCATCCTTGGTCAAGGACATGGCTGCAATGTACGGGACACAACAATATGTTTAGAGACTATCAACGGACGTTTGTATGATTAGGAAACTTTGGCGACTGATTAGCATTGCTGGTAATTTGATTAATGTTTGGCTTCTTGATATTGCAGGATTCTGATGCTGTTGAATACGCGTGATTGGTTGTTCCAAGGGAGGATGACTTTCTTGATATCGCGAGTCGAGGATCACACTAGGGGCAGGGTCGAGGGTAGGACGTATTGACAAGGAAATGTTTTTCTTATTGATGTTCATCTTTTATATTGGCAACCAACTGTTGATTATTACGATGTGTACCTCACCTTCAAATTTCCAGCCTCATCGTCAACTCAGTGGAAATCTTCAAGCGAGAATAGGGCCGTTCATGATAATAGTTTGGCCCTACTTGGTTTGTTCTTCGCCAGTCGTATACCTCGAAAACCATGGATCTTTGTGGTTAACGCGGAGATATCCTAGCGGTTGTAGTCTACGACCTACCTTTGGATAAGATGCACTGAGTGCAGGATAATTGCAGTTTACAAAGAACAAGCACAGGGTGCGTCCAAGTGTGATGGAATAGCATCCTACGATCAAAGAGACGGTAGTGACCGTCCATCAAACATCATGAGGGTTCTCGCGTGATATGTGGGAGAGCAGGTCAAGACTTCGGGATAAACCTCCCATGGAGCATTTCACCAAGTTGAGTGAAATGGCCATTGAGAACCCTAAAATTCTCAATTCATCTACCCTGTTGTAGATCCGAATCGCGTCGTTGGAAGAAAAGCACGCGGATATCGCAAACGCCGGAGTATATGCCCATTTCCTTATCAACTTTTGCCCTTTGAGATCCCCTCACACATTATGGGGTGCCGTGTGTGTGAAGGAAGTGATTTCGTCCTCGCCAGGAGGGAGGTTGTGATCGTCGTCTTGAGTTTTTGTTTCGCTTTTTGTCTCCACAAGATTCACCGCTTAAGCAGTGACCTTGGTGTTGGCGCTGAGCTCACGGCCAACCTTGGAGCGGGCCAGAATATCCTCACGGTCCTTGTCAAGCTTGAGCTTGGTGATGACCACGTTGGAGGGGTGGATGCCCAGAGGGACGGACTGGCCGTTGGCCTTCTCGCGGCTGACGCGCTCGACGTGAACGACGTACTTGAGACGGTAGACGGAGGTGATCTTGCCCTCACGGCCCTTGTTGGAGCCACGAACGATGGTGACCTCGTCGTCCTTGCGGATGGGGATGCTGCGGACCTATAGGAGAATAGGTCAGAACTGAGACTGGGAGCAGAGTTTTCTGCGCAAGACTCACGTTGTACTGCTCACGGAGCTCCTTGGAGAGGGGAGCGCTCATGATAACACGGCGCTGGTCAGAGGGAGCCTTGAAGTGAGCGGCACGGCTCTTGCGTCGGGAAGACGCGACAACTGCAGAATTGAGTCAGTCATTGATCGTTTCCATCCGTATTAATGATGCGAGAGGACTCACGGGGGTTGATCTTGGTCATTTTGGCGGCGTTGGGCGAGGACGACGGCTGGAAGTTAGTCGTTGGGCGTTGGGCGAGATGAACGGAGTGACAACCGGAAACTTTCAAGAGAGAGAAAAGTTGTGGGTGAAATTAGACAATGTGGGCTGGAGAGTGTAAGCACGTGATTTGATACCCTAGGTGCGACAAGGGGCTTGGTGCCGGGCCAGGCGAGTTTTTTTTTTTACGGGGCGCCCTAGCTGAGTCAGCTATATCGAGGGCTTCCGTGCGAAAGACGAACTGGAACTGTGCATATACTACTCCGTACATTTCGAATGATCCGTATATAGGTTGACTCGCATAACAATGTGTTATTAGATGTGATCTAGTCCCGGTGCATTACATACGACTGAATGAACATCGGCTGCCTAGATAGGTTGGCCAAGCCAATTTCTGTCCATCACAATAACAACAGCTTTGAACTACTGGGCTTCACACTCAAGAAAACGGCACATCGCTGACCAGATCTAGCTACTTATACCATTTAAGAGACCTAGGAAACGCAAGGATTGTCTTCCCTAATTTACAGCGTCTAGTGCGTTGTATATTTACATGAGATAAGACATAAGAGGGGCGTATTGTACATGAGGGACGACATCATTTATCCAACTATGTTGACATGGGCCTCTGGAAGCGTCCATTGTTATCGTACCTCGCCTCTGTTGAAATTATTAGTTGACATGTTTTAATCATCTGCGCCGTTGAGGAACACTTACTAAAGAAAGTATAATTCAGCGTCACCGTCTCCACACCCTTCATGTTCAGATCGTTTAGCAGGTCGGGATCCAGGTAGAAGAAGACGGGCATATCAACAGTCTCTCCCGCATTCAGGCGTTGCTCCTCGAAACAGAAGCACTGGATCTTGCTGAAGTAGGGCGCGCACTGCGCAGGTGTCACGCTATATGTCGCCACACCGATGATGTCCTGATCGCTTTTGTTCGTTGCTTTGTAAAAGGCCAATGCGGTCTCGCCGGGGAGTACGCGAACCTCGCGCTGCTGAGGGACGAACTTCCAGGGCAGGACGTCGGAAACTGAAGCGTTGAAGGTGACTTTGATGCGCTTGGCATCCTTGACGGGCACCAGTCGGCTGGAGATGTCGCCGTCATCGGAGCCGGGGCCGCCGTGGGCACGTACAGGCTGGCCGCCCCAACCTGTAGTCTGACAGATCTTTTATTTGTTAGAGAAGAGGCTTGGGAACACATAATATGGAACATACCATCTTGTAGAGGGGTACGGAGCCGTAGGTGAGGGCGACGAATCCGAGGATGGTACTGAGGGTGTAGTAACTGCATGGTGTGAGCTGACACCCTGGGAGAAACACTGCGGCGCTTGAGGTTGCCCTACGCTACCGTCCTGTTCTTCCTGCCATAATGCGCGCGGATATCATCCATCGATGGCGCGTGGCCCTGCTTCGGGGGGTCATTCTTGGGTGATGAGCTTGAGACTTTGCGGCGGAAGTTCAGGCCGGTTCGCTGCGGCCGTGGCCGGGCGCTCTGGCAGAAGAAGCATGCCCACGGCGACGAGGCTGCCCTGGCCGAGCTTCGCGCAAATCGTGGCGCGGTATTCATCGTCAATTGGTACCGGCGGGGTGGTTTGTTTGGAGGAGAGCAAGTGAAGCCTTCGGTCGGATGATCTCTGGCGATTTCTAGGTGTCGTCGGGGGTCGGCTTTTTGAACGCCGACCGGTGTGGATGGAGTACTAAGTTGATGTACCCTTCTTCACCTGAAAAACACCATAAACTCGATCAAAGAATTTGAAGTACGGTTCTAAAGATTTAAATGATGAGAAATACGTAAGTTTAATTCTAGGAGCCTAGTTATGGTAATAACCGACCCTTTCCGCCCGTATTAATATACTTATGAAGGCTTTATGGCACCGGATATTAGAGCTAATCATGGTCTTTAGTTACGGTGTTTTAACGGCGGCGGGACGAGTATATTGATGACTGGAGGGAGATGCCACTTTGCTGAGAGTCTGACAACATGCAAATTCCACGATGCTTTATGCTCAATGATGTAAAACCGAATATATTGTGTTACGCTGCTCTGATCCTGTCCAACCTCAGCGATCCTATGCTCCCAGAAACACACTTATCAATACAAGACATATAGCTTTAAACCCTGAAAGAACTCATGACAATAAGAGAGAAAATCAAGCCGCTTTTCGTCTTTGCCGCTGCTTGCCATTGGCCAACTTCCCGTGGTTGCCGTTCATGATTCGCCGACTCTGCGGAGATCCAGCACCCACCAGCCTCTCCAGAACCTGAACGACAAAGACTTGGATGATCAAAAGAATCAAACGCAGGATATGATCCAATAGGCCAAGTCGGGGCTTCCTGCCTCTGCTGTAGGTAGAGTCTGTGAATTTGAAAGGCAGTTTCGCACCAAGATGCTCCTGGGCGATGTGTATCCCGCTGCTGAAGCCATCTTCGTGGAAGCCATACTTTGTCCATGCACCAGCATAACTAATGCCGCGCGAGTTCTGAATGTTCTTTAGAAGCTTCTGTGCTCGAATGGCTTCAGGGGTATATAGTGGGTGCGAGTAGTAATAACGACCTTGCGTCTTCTCCGCCTTTGGCTTTTGGAGGGGATTTAGTGTTACGAGAACATCTCCAAATGTGCCTCGAGGAATGTGTTGTAGTATGTTCATGTTATATGTCAACGATACTTGGTCGATATTTCTCTTCCGTGACGCCGGTGACGACAGGGTGAGATAGTTCCAGCTGGTCCAGGCCTTCTGCCGCACAGGCATCATGTTTAGGTCGGAGTGTAGTACCACTTCGTTCTGCGACGTCTTGAAACAAGACATGATGGACTGCTCTATTTCGGTTGCTGATGGCCTTATGATGTCGAACGCTTCGTCACCGTGAGTTGCGAGAATGACGTGGTCGTACAGGGTCGAGGTGCCGTTTTC
Organism: Fusarium devonianum; assembly: GCA_017140155.1. Taxonomy (NCBI): domain Eukaryota; kingdom Fungi; phylum Ascomycota; class Sordariomycetes; order Hypocreales; family Nectriaceae; genus Fusarium; species Fusarium devonianum. Next base: position 18,413 of record JADBHU010000362.1, on the reverse strand, counting down.
CAGGTGGACTCTGACTTGTCCATCGCTCTCGGTGGAAAGATGCCTGACAGGAGTCTTCAGAAACAGATGATTCGGCGGGAACCCCTTCATCACAGCATCGATGTAGGATTTGGATCCATGCCTCAAAGTGAGCCATTGAGGGCGTGCAGCTACTGTTGACAGTAGGTGGTGGTTCCAGCTAGCCATTGTCAGAATGATTCACACGTTACGCAGTTGCAACTTACAGAAAGCGGACGAGGGTGACAGCCGGAAACTCCAACGAACACTTGTCTGGGCTTGTGCTCCACACAGCTGCTGTCATGGGAATGAGGTAGTCGTCTCTGAAGGCCTCCGAGTAACCTTCACGGTCCAAATACTCTCCAATGGTTTCGTCCTCTTTAACATGCTTCATCGCATCGCTTCCTAATTTCATGTTCGTCATTTCATCCTCGTCATTTATCAACAAGTCCAGCGCAAACTGATTGAAGCGGAAAATGTCGAAAATCATCCTCCACATCCTTGGAGAGAGGGCATTCCTTCTTTGGGAAAACAGAGAGCCCAGGCTTGAGCCAGCCCACTCAAAAGCACCGCGGTCTCGCGATACACTGAAGGTCATTTCGGTAGGGTCGGTTTTTACGCCAATGTTGTCCAGAAATCTGATGAAGTTGGCTGCGATACGATTAATGAGTTTCAATGCACTGCCGTTGAGAAAGTTAAACTTACGATATGTTGCCGTGTTCAAGACGATAAAGCCAGTATCAACCTGGGTTGTATACTTGCCCTTCCTGTATTCGACTGTGTTTGTATGACCCCCGAGCCGGTCGGCGGCCTCATACATGTAGACATCATGGTATGTCTTGTTTAACGCCCATAGAGCTCCGATACCTGCACAGCCGCTGCCAATGATGGCGACCTTTTTCCTGGCGAAGCGATCAGTCGACCAGCTCATCAGTGCTGTTGCGTTCTGCAGGGCGATGGGAGATGTGATCAAAATAGACGGTACACAGTCTCGATGGACAAGGATACAATAGAGATCAAGAAAGATGGAAAGGCTGAGCGGATGGGGCTACTGGATACATGCTGAGATTTAGGCGGGAGCTCGAAACATGTGATAAAGCAGAACCAAAGGCTGTGGCAGCCATGATCATCCAAACATGATTGGATCCATTATCGCAAGCGTAGATGGTGTCGAGCCTGATTTGATGACGAGCGCTCAAAGGAAGATGGGGGGTTGGTTTCCGGTGGGACAGAGACGCAAGTCACAATGACGGAGGCTTACATGTGCCGCGACTCGGACATAGTTGCGATTGAGGAGAGTGTGTGGCTAGCTGAAGCTAGCAGTTGGGAATATCCTTTTGTGCTTCTTGTTGCGCGGGCAGAAGGCAAACGGGTCGATCTACAGAAGCTTGCGGCGCAATGAAGGAAGATGAATGGATGAGCGTGCTCTGGGGTTCTGCCGGGAACGTCCACCTGCAGGATGACATCGTCGACTGAGCTTCCCAACGATTGAGCTGAGGGCCCACTTAGCCTTTGCGCTAGCTACATTGGCCGCTGTGGCTGCGGATATGATTTGTGGCTGACGAGAAACGCTTTAGTTCAGAGCGCAAACTCTCTGGATTTTCACAGAGAATCCTGTACTCTCAGCATCAAGGATCGGCTTCAGACACGGGCTCGGGCGTGCCCTGGCGCGCAGAGCTGTCACATGGACATTGTAGAGAGCATGCATCGATAATTAAAGTGCAAGGTTGGAGCTACGCCATGCAGGTACAGTCAAAATCAAGGCCTCGTGAGAGGTATGTCGAACACTCAACGGGATCGGTTAACGTGAAATCGAGTCACCAATTCTTAAAAGCGCCGTGCGGGAAAACCCGCCTTTGTCTGCCCAGCTTGTTTCAACCCAACGCCCTTGACCGAAGTCTTGACGCAGAGCCGCTTTCTTCGCAATCCGGGGGATTCAACTTTCTATGAAGAGAAAAGAGAAAAAGAGGAAAAGTCAACTGCAGATGTTCTGGATAATATCCCACTGCTCCAAAAACGCACGGGCCATCATAGTCACGTGTCCTCAAATATGGATACCCTTGCCGGAAGCGTTCATTGGCCGCAGAGCGATGTCATACGCAGGCAACCAGCCATACTCGAACCAGACGAACCCAGCAGGAGCTGACGAGAACGTCAACCAAGGAACAAACTCATCGTATTTCAGCATCACCCGAGCATCGCGCCATAGACATTATTCCTATTTATTGCAGACACTTCTTCTTCAATCAGGCTGCGATATTCTATTGCGATCAAGTCTAGCAAGAACGAACTGATCTTTGAGTATCTGTCATTTCCCAACCTCCTTTGACGATGGCGAATCCTCTCGACACTGATGCTGGCTCCGAGCTCTTCAGCTCTTACGAGGCTGAGTTTAAGCTCATCCAGGCCGATATGAACCAGAAACTAGACCAGATCCCTGAACTAGTAGGCGAGCCTCGAAAAGCCGCCATCAGCCAGGCCGAGCGCGCACTCGAGGAGCTCGATGAACAGGTACTTGCTCCGCCCTTCAACTCTGGTTGCTGTGTTGATCTTTTGCATTCATACTAATGCCTCCTGGAAATATAGCTCAGCTCAATGCGCCTGGAGAAGCAGAATATTCCAACCAGCTCCCGTACCAAGGTCAATCAACGCTTCCGGAATTACGAGTCCGACACAGACGCAGCCCGTCGCAAGTTAACCACACTCTCATCCGATCGTTCAGCCCTCTTTGGGTCGCGCTACACAGATGATCCCGCTGGATCATCGGACATCCATTTGGAACAACGCCAGCAGCTGCTGTCGGGTACGGATCGACTGGATCGCAGCACACAGATGTTGAAGGACAGCCAGGCCCTTGCCAATGAGACCGAGGCGATTGGCGCAGGCACTTTGGCGGACCTTCACAGGCAACGAGAGACCATCGAGCACACACAAAGCATCCTACTCGATAGTGAGGGTTATGTCGACAGGAGTGTCAAGACGCTCAGGGGGATGGCGCGTAGGTAAAGTGCCCGTTCTGAATGTTGATGCGCGCTGCCGAGACTGACTTGGGATTGCAGGATGGCTACAAATCGGGTGATTACTATTGCGATCATTACAGTTCTGGTGATTCTTATCATCGCGGTAATTTTTAGCAAGTTCCGATGAATTGGGGTTCTGGTTATTGGAGTTTAAGCAGGTTACTTTGTACGTTCGCTTGCGTGGGTTGTCATTTAGTAACCAAGGTCTACGCGCACTTTCGTTAATGATGAAAGGACTGGGGTATACTTAATGATTTTAGATGTAGACCGCTGTTTTTGGTATACATACAAATTTTGGCCGCTCCATGTTCGTCCAATTGAAGATTTGAGATGCACTTGGCTTCTCCCGCGATCCAGATACGTCGCATACCCCCCTCTTCGGAGCCTGGAGATCATGAAGATTTTCGCTGTTTCTTGAACAACTCGGTCCCTCAGGCCAGCTTTACTCATATGTTAGCCTTGACAAATAATACGGGCACTGTGTCTGAGACAATTAAAACTGACGGTTTCAGAATATTGTACGAGAATGAACAATTGGCAGCATTGATTTGTATAACGGTTCCGTCGCACAGCAGCGGAGAAACCTCAGAGTACGAAATAGGTTTGGTCTTCAACGCTGGTTCAGGGTTCTTGATTTCGGATTGTAGCCAGTCCTTCTCCTGTGATTCTATAGCTTCTGGAGACGGCACCGAGCCTGAGGGATTGCAGGAATTACCCGAAGGGCATGCCATACGCCTTCAATATTCTACTTACGCCGAAATTCAAATGAAATCCCTCGCCAAATTTGGCTCTAATTGATAGATGAGACTTGTAAAATGGCATTGAATGATTATTGAAACGTAAGAGCCATTGTGGTGCAAATTGATGAGCTATGGCATATGTAATGGCACCTGGTGTTCAAGCTAAGCTTGAGCTGAGCTTGATGTATGTAACCACGCTATGGCCGAAGTCCACCCGAGTTTCAGCCGTGCGATGCCAGCAGGGCTTGCTCCGAACTTCCAGCCTCTTTTCATTCTTCACTCTCACAAAACTCTACCTCTCCATAACCAACTTCCGCCATCCTCCACCTCCTTCTCCCGCGACAACTCCCCCTCCGCTTTTTCCTTCCACCTCCTCGCGCGTACTACATCTTCTTGCTACTGTATTCGTATCTCGGGCGTTTCTTTTTCAGCAGCTCGCCACGTGCTGAACGTGGCTTTTCAACTCGGCGATGTCTGAATTTCTCGGGTATGGTGGACGTGGTCGTTGACGCCTGTCTACGCCCGCTTACGCAGCCACAGGTCTCGCATCTCACTCATCTCGAAGAGCGATATTCGGTACGTTTTCCACACATCCTCGATTTCCTACCATGACAGTTCACTGACCTCCAGACCAGCTATGTCGGTACACTCCATGAGATCAACTCGGACGAGTCGACAGTATCTCTCGAGAATGTGAGGTCATTCGGAACTGAAGGCCGCAAGGGCCGACCAGAGGAGGAGATCTCTCCCTCTGATCAAGTCTACGAGTACATCGTTTTCCGTGGCAGCGATGTCAAGGACTTGCGGATCGAGGATCACCCCAGCATCAAAGAAAACAAGCCTCCAGTCGTTCCTGATGACCCAGCCATTGTCGGAGTAAGTCAATCTATTGTACACTGCTTTCTTTCCCATATGATGAAATATTCCGGATGTAAATCATGTCACTGCGGAAAAGCGCAAAAACGATGTCGAAATTTCCGTTGCCTTCCTTCTGATCTGGGAATTGTCTTATTCTTGTCCTTCTACACATTGTTTAGAGTACATTGCTGACAGAATTTGAAGGCTCGAGCTCGCCCAGGCGCTCAAGGGCCTAACCAGAACGCTCCTTCAGGCCCAGGTGCTTTCGGTCAGGGTCCTTACCCGCCGAACAACTTCTATCCAGGTCCACCACCCGGCAACTGGGGACGCGGCGGTGCTCCCGGGCCTGGACCTGGTCCCGGACCCGGTCCCAACTTCGGTAACATGCCGTACCCTCCCCCTCCTGGCTGGTTCCCTCCCGGCCAAGGCTTCCCACCTGGTGGTCCCAACGGTCCTGGTGGCCCTGGAGGCCCAGGAGGCCCGGGGCCGTGGAGCAACTATCCCTTTCCTCCCGGCCCTGGTGGCCCTGGTGTTCCTGATGGTCCACAAAATCAACGCTCTGCACCCTCTGGTCCCTCCCAGGACTCAAAGTCGGCTCCTATCGGTCCCAGTGCCGATCAGGCGAAGGCCACCGCCCCAAGTGGACAGGCTGCGCCCCCGACTGAGCCGAAATCTTTGGCTCAAGGTGTTCGTCAGCCAGCCCATGCACCTACGCCTCCTGTCGAGTCTAAGCCATCAGTTGAGGAGGTCAAGCAAGCTGCTGCCGGACTTAGTGCCAACGGGCAGACGGGCAGACCAGAGGACAGCAACAAGGCTGCGCCTGCCGGACCCAAGAACCACCGGATCACTCCTGTTATTCCTTTGACCGGATCTACTGCTAAGCCTTTTTCGCTTCCCGGCGCTGGAGCTGCTGCTAGTCAGCCCGCTGTGACTGCCGCCCCTGGCAATGTTCAGGATGCTACCAACGCCGCCAGAGCGGCGGTAGCAGTCGCTATGGCCCAGCTAGGCAATGGCGGTGGTAATGCTATGGATAACTTGACCAACAAGGTCAACGAAATGAGGGTCAATGCCGTGAGAGGAGGCCCTGCTAGCCGGGGCCGTGGCCGTGGTGGACGTCCTGGAGCTGCCAAGGTCGAGGTTCCCGACTCTGACTTCGACTTTGCCCAGTCCAACGCCAAGTTCAACAAGCAAGATGTTGTCAAGGAGGCCATTGCTGGCTCTCCCCTCGCGGAACAATCCTTTGAGGGTGTTGAACCCGAAGCATCCGAGCCCACCACGACCGATGATGTTCCCAACGCCTATAACAAGTCGAGATCGTTCTTCGATAACATTTCCAGCGAATCCAGGGAGCGATCCGAGAACGGAGGCCAGAAACCCGGTGGCCGCGAATGGCGTGGTGAAGAGCAGCGCAAGAACATGGAGACATTCGGCCAGGGCAGCGTTGACGGTGGCTACCGAAACTATCGCGGCCGAGGTCGTGGTCGAGGTCGAGGTGGACGTGGCTACCGTGGCGGACGCGGTGGTAACCGTCCCCAGTACCAGGCCACGCCGGCCGCTCAGTAAAGTAGTGGACCTACAACAAGTTGGCATAGTCTGCGCGGCCAACTGATGGGTTACGAACCATCGAAGGCGACATGCCAGGCCTGGTGTCCATTCAGTCGGACCATAGACACGTATTCAGTACGGCCAGCCACGGCGAACCAAGAAGGGGACCTTGGTGTTGCCGGTTCTCCTTGTATGATGTATCATGAGCTTTTGGCTTATCGGACGATTGCAGTTCTGCTACCCCATGCGGGTCATGAAAGGGTTTCAATGTCGCCTTTGAGCTTCAAAAGATATCACAGATATGGGCCTGACCCACCACAGGAATGAAGCCATGACGGCTCGGAGTTAGGATTGTATTGAAAGCATGCGGGATTGCGGAAGGCGGGTTCATTTAGCAGGCTACGATGGCATTTGCTTTGGACCTTTTGAATTCATGAACCAGAAACTGCAATGAATGGCCTGGCATGGCCTATCGGTTACGAAGACGAACGAACCTAGTGGATGAGGGGCACAACATCCCACGATGATGCAAATGCTAAGAAATCCGAGCTTTGATGCAACATAGGAACTAGAATCATTGCTCGACGAGATTAATTCTCTCTGGCTTAATATTAAATTTAAGTCCACATGTCTCAAATAAAGGAACTTGGCCAATACTTTGAATGCTTGAAATAACTCATCTTTTGTTGAGCCCGAACCTCTGGGTTTTCAGATACATCGGGCAGCTAAGCGTTGAAAGAAAGCACTCCATAATCACGGATTCCCTGTGAATATTGTGACGAGAGAGCAACAAGAAAATCGAAGCAATTCACATTCAAATTGTGATGGTTGTGTGGCTGCACTTGAAAACGGTGCTACTTTAACCCAGAGCCCCATCCTCGAGACTGCCCCACCAGACGTCATCACGAAACGGTGTGACACATTCAGACAAACATATTCAAACTATATAGAGAGATTACACCCTGTCCTACTCGAAATCAGCGACACATTGATACCACTAAAGCACTATATTCACCGGAGACTTATTGCCCTCCTTTGTCTTGGTCGGTCGACATTCATCAAAGCTCTCGGCTCTCCCCTCACTTTGGGGAAAACTTGTACACCCCACCGCAACATGTCAACCCGACAGCTTCGCAAGCTCCAGAAGCAAAGAGAGCTTGAGGAGGTGCAACGGCTCGCGCATCAAGATGATGAAGAGAGCGACGAAGATCCGGTGGCGGTAGCTCCGAAGCCTCGAGTGAGTCTTTTCGCAGCGTTGGGTGGCGATGATGACAACGATGCGCAAGACGAGGACGACGACGATGGGCAGCAGCCAGAACCGGAGCCGGCTAAGGACCTTGCAAGCGAGGATCAACAACCCTCCAGCTCAACGAAAAGCAAGAAAAAGAAGAAGAAGAAGAAGGCAAAAGCAAAGGCTGCGGTGTCAGGTGCTGCTGACGTCCGGGACGATGACGAGGATGAAATCGACAAGGCCATCAAAGAGCTCAATATCACCGCCGGCCCGGGATCAATCGAGTCTGCAGCTGATGCTGACTCTGGGGCGTCTCGTCGTCGAATCAACAGGCTCTTGACCATCAATCCCTACCATCTCAAGGCCATTAACGAGATGCGCAACCTCTTTGGCCGGGACGTCATCGAATCTGCCGACGCCGAGGAAGACCAGGAGCGCAATCGCCGCCAACGCGGAGCTGCCCAACGCCAAGTCGATCTCGAGACGTTTTTGCGTGGAGTCCCTGGCGCGCCGAAGCTACCAGAGGTGTCTCTGCGACGCAACGTCTTTATCCAGGGACGGGACCATTGGCCGCGACAGAGCGCGGGAGGACTGACGATGAAAGAGGTTGCCAAGGCGCCTGATGGATCGTGGACGGAGTATGCGTATGTTCACGATCAAAACTATGACGCTGTGCAAGCTTTCTTCTTCGCTTGTGTGCAGATTGGTGATCCTATGCGCATGGTCCATCTACTCAAAGAAGCCCGTAAGTCATGTTCAGTCAAACACCTTCTCCCCCAGATATCGCGGCTCACACTGGATAGCATACCACGTCTCCACGCTGCTTCAAGTCAGTAGCGTCGCCAAGCAGGACCAGAATCAGGCCCTTGCTGCTGAACTATGTGAACGAGCGCTGTTCACCTTTGGTCGCGTGACGACTTCAGCCTTCCGTCAAAACATTGAGCAGGGCAAGGCACGCCTCGACTTCCGTCGTCCGGAGAACAGGCAATTCTGGCTTGCTGGATACCACTACCTCAAGAGTCTCATTCGGAAGGGAACCTACCGGACCGCCCTGGAGTGGGCCAAGCTCCTCTATACCTTGGACCCCAAGGATCCCTATGCCATGCGACACTTTATTCACTTCCTTGCGATTCGAGCCCATGAAGCTCAATGGCTGATCGATTTTCTTGACGAGGTGGAGAATTCAAGTGATAATAGAGACACAATATACCTTCGACAGACCCTGGTGCTTGCTCACTTGCAGCTGGGTGATACTGCCCGCGCAACGGAGGAGTTGGAGAAGGGGCTGCGGCGGGTTCCCTGGCTGTATTGCTCGCTATTCCAGGAGCTCAGTCTCGACACGCCGCCATCCATTTGGGGCATCAACACAGATTCGAATGCACGGTCGTTCTGGGTGAAACTCTACATTCATCAGACCAAGGATCTCTGGAACAATTCACAGGCTATCCCGCTACTGGAAAAGGTCGCCACAAGCCTTGAAAAGGTGGACACAAGTGCGCTACCAGTCGCTGATCCTCCAGTCGACCAAGGCGCGACCCGCCTGGCTTACCTCGAGGGTCAAACGTCGCTCATCGGCCTAGCGCCGCGAGAGCTACTGGATGTGCAGCCAAACTACGAATTCGACCCCCTGCCGCCTCCGGAAGAGGAGAATATCTTTACGGGACAGGGTACACAGCTGCCCTGGATAGAGAGACAACGACAGAACCAGGCGCCAGCAAGCGAGATCGAAGCGCGCATGCGCAACATGTTTGCGCGTCACGCGGCTGCACCGCCAGGGGCAATCCCCCTTGGCGCCGCAGCCGACAGCGACGATGACCAGGACGCAGAGCTAGCCGCGATGCTCGACGACGAGGAGCTGCAGCGAGATCTGGAGGAGCACGCACGCACAGGCAACGAGGCGGGGTTGCTCGGGAGGCTGATGCAGATGCTTGGCGTCGGGCCGAATGGTGATGTGGCCGGTGAGGCTGCTGAAACTGTTCAGGGAGATGGACCTGGAGAAGAGAACAGGCCGGAGCAGACCGAGCGGGAGGTGGAGCATGGCCAAGACAGGGACGGTGTGCCGGGGGCTTGGCCTGACGACGAGAGGTGACGAGTGAGACCGGCGTCTGCTGCTAGTGTGAAGCAGCGACCGCTGATGCTACGTGTTGCATACACAGCATTGTATCAATAGGAGCTTAAGGTGACCATCGAGGCCCGCTACATGATGTAGATCAATGAGGTTGTGGGGAGTCCATGCAGTCGTTTCATTAACAACGGCCTTGATGAGCCAGGATGAACTTTGATATAAATACACTATAAAGTACAAGAACCCTGGAACCAAGACGTTGAGCAAGGCGATGTCGAGACAAAGAAATTAACACATGGTGCGACGGTTGGCCCTAGATGTCCAAGTCTAAACCAATCTCATACGCTGTATTAGCTCCTGAGCGATCTTATTCCCGTCAAGTGACCCCAGGAACCATATTAGACGACGGTGTAATAAACTCATTGAACTGCTAAGCCAATCGCAACTGTTCCCCCCATCATGTGTGGGTAATTTAGTCGCAACCAAGCACGCCGGTCGGAGATGAAGTGCTTCTAGAAACGCCGGTAGAAGACGCTTGACCCCAAGATACAGTAGCCAATGACAGCTCGGGAGTGTGACGTGACGGTAGCGCTCTAGCTACAAAGTAGAATAGCTGGACGAGAAAGACACGCGCTGGCCTAGTCTGGTAGCGTCTTTCTCAGCCCTGCCTTGGACTTTGAAGCGCGGTTGGCTTCGGCGGGGGATAAAACCTTCGCCAAAGACCTAGACGTGTCTTGACCGGAAGATGTCCCGAGAGCACTAGCGACTTTCTGCTTCTGGTCTTCCGGAGCAAGCAAGCATGTTGCCTGTTGCGTCCCGAACGGCTATGTCAAGAGACCGGGGTATCTCGGCATTGGGTGCATCACCGTGAGCATGCCGCGCGGGGCCATGGAGCAAGAAAGGGCAATTGCCAAAGATTCAACTGGTCCCGAGCAAAACTAAAGACGTAGCTAAGGGGCAGATTAGGAAGAGACGGGGGACGCTAGGAAGATGTGCCGGATATGTTGGTTAGCACGCATAATCAAACATCCAACGGAATTTTGGTCGGCGTCGGCGGCCGCTTAAGGAAAAAAACATCGTTCGAATAGTTTGTGACTTGCGTTTGCGCTGATCACCTTGGCGAGAGCGAATATTCTCATGCAAGGAATCCTAAATCGGAGCCGAGGCGAACCGGCGCTAAATGCCTCGATCAAGCACCAAGCCGTCGGCGCATGTAACATGAGACGGAGCGCGCGGCACAGAGGCATGCGAGTGGCACAAAGCAGCGCCTTCGCAGGAATTATCGAATTGACAGTGCAGCTGTTAGTACGCCTCGAACCACCAGTGTCAGGCTTGACCTTGATGCCGACTCTTGAACACGCGATACCTCGTTGGCACCCCTCCTACCCGAGGGTAAAGGTATGTACGGGGTTAACTATCGTCTGGGGTTTTGACGCAGGGGCTGAACACAAGTGGAGAGGTCCTAGCCTCTAGTCAACTCATCAGCGTTGCTCTCACGGCATGATGCCATCGACCGAGAGGGAGTACTCGGCAGTGCATGAAAGCAAGGAATGGTACACAATATTAGTAAATGGGGAAGACGAGTCGCTGGACGCTTGTCCCACTAGGTTGGGCACACGGACTAAGGTAGCCACACAATCTTCGGCTTGAGAGCCCATCTATCTGGCGACGCCACAGCGAGGTCAGGGAGAATCCCAACAAGTCGAAACGGGACTACGAGGAGGGGGTCTCTTCAAATCCCGAGTCTAGACTCTTCACTTATGAGGAGGGAACGCGGCGGCGGAGGGCCTGCTTGATTAGGCTTGGTCTAGCCGCGATAAGTAGTAGTCTCAGCTGTTGTATGCATCCGTTACTGCCAAGTACAGTTTTGTCGTCCTGCAGAGGTGGGTGGCCGGGTTTTGGATGGAAATGACTGCCCAGAGCACGTTTCTGCTCTGCGCATGGTGGGCTGAAGGAAAGCGGAGAGACTGGGGGAGGTCGGCCGAGAGAGTATTTTCGTGGCTGTTCTGAAACTAATGATAGGTCAAAGAAGGAATACCGAGGACAGATTGCTTGGCCACGAGCAGAGAGAAAGTAACGCCCTGGGTTTCTGTCTCATTTCCGTCTTCTGAGTCTCATGCTTTGTGCCTTTCTCTTGGTTCAAGGCTCCAATTTTCTGAGGGGGATAGGGGTTCCTGTTTAACACGTGCCATGCTGTATTCAAAGCTTGATATTTCGGACAGTGCTACAGTGGCGGGTGGATACTCAATTCGATCCTGGAGGAGAGCGATCGAGGCTGGCGATCATGAGCGGAGCGGTATGGATTGGCCTGCGTTTGATTGATCAGGGTTATGATTTCGATTCATGTGGAGAAAGAGAGAGGCAACTTGGGGCCACTATAGACTCCAGTCGCGTATAAGGTAGGAAGATCGACCAAGAAACGCAGGATGGAACTAAGGTCATAGTAAGTTTCTAGGGTATCGGGATAATCACGTGCGACTCATGCGCCTTCCCGTCCAGGGAAAGGACGGGACAGGACGGTCCAGGCCAGTCATTCCAGGGCCTAGGCCTAGGCCCGCGTCTCCGAAGACGGCGGCACACCAGGTCCTTGGTACCTACCAGGCTTGCCTCCCACGGTGGAAGCGGTCTGGTTCTCACCTTCCCTCCAAGTCCTAGGAACCTGAATGCAAGCCTCCACGTCCCAGGCCGGGTATAACGTTACGGAGGATACCCTCCAGGGCAGGTTGCTCGGGGACTGCCTCCCTCCAGCTACCCGAGCATATTGAAGGTAATCGTTCAGTGCCACGCATCGCTGATGCGCAACGCAGTACCTTATTCTTTTTCTTTTGTATTAACGTGTACTTAATTTTCGCTAACTTCACGGACTTTTCCAGTCACCCCTGCATCATCAATCAGAGAGATCGACAGCATTGTCGGGTACCCGAACCATTCTGGCTCTCGGTCCGGAATCCGCAGCACCAATACCGGGGACTGTCACGGTCGGCCGATCACCTCAATCTTGCTGGCCCCCCACTACGGCGCATGCCTGGGTCCAGCTCCGGGCGGCGATCCACGATTGCCATCGCCTCGAGCGGCTCCGACGACTCATTCGCCTCGAGGAGATTGATGGAGTGACTTGGCACGTTAGGGCCACCATCTCATGAACTGCCAGCTGGGTCTCCAACCCCACGAAAGGTTGTAATTGCTTTGGACCATACACACGCGCATAAGTCAAAGGCCTAGCTACTAACTTAGTAGACCAACCCAACCCAACCCAACGGGATCCACCGAACTGGCAGCTGCTGCACTGCCGGATCGCTCGACTCGTGCGTGCTCATGTTTAGGGTGGCTGAATCAGACAGCAGGGAAAAGAGAGCAAAGACCACGGCGTGGGCTCTAGCTCCACGGACCACAAGCGTCGCCCTGTGTCTGGGTACGAACTAGGCAAAGTCCAACGACCCTGGCAAGCCGCCCCATCTCTACCTACCTACTGTAGGTAAGCACCAGAAACCTACCGGTTCTAGCTGTCCCCGTAACCCGTCCGAGTCTGCGTGGTGGTGCCTCCAACATTGTCCGTGTCGGCCTCGCCTCCCGTCAGTTGTCAATTCTCCTGCCTGTCCTTGTACCAACTTCTTCGACTTTCGCTATTAACAGTCATGTTCGCCGCCAGTTCGGCGCCCCTGCGTTTCAACTCTGCCTACCTCTCCCAGTCGAGGCTGCCGCCGGCTGCTTGAACACACGTCCACCTCTGAACATCACCACCCAAGACCTCGACCCTTGTCGCGCCGTCCAGTCGACCTTCGCTCGTTGATCCGTCTCCCAATCGTCCACTCTCGCTTCTCGCTCCTCGCTCCTATCTGCAACCTCGATCGAATAATCGCCAGCCTTCGCGACGCCTGAGTCTTTCTCCCGGTAGCGCCCCTTGTTCTCTGAAGCTTAGTTGCCTGGCCTCGGCCTTGCTTTTAAGATGGCTACAACGCATTCATCTACCCACGATGTGGGAGCTGCCGGTGCTGGTGCTGCTACCGCTCCTCCTCCTCCTCCTCCCATCCTAGGCTCTACGCCTTACGACACGCCTCTTTCGCAACACACCCCGCCTCATCATCATCCGCACCAGCAGACACCATCACAGGGCCACTTATCTACTCATCAGCAGCAGCAACAGCAGCGCAGCGTCAAGAGACCGAGGCCGGTCAAGTCCTGTACCGAGTGCCGAAAGCGCAAGCTGCGGTGTGACCGTCTTTGTCCATGCTCGCAATGCCAAAAGTCGAACCGCACATGCAAATATGCCATGGATCATGATTCCGCCAACCTTTCCGATGGCTCTGACTGCGAGATGCCAGAGCTCAATCGACCAGTCAAGCGCAATTGCGGTCCTGGCATCTTCCAATCCAGCACCCCAATCCCGAACAACGATTCAACCTATGGGCCAGTTCGCAACGGTGATTCTGCGAATGCAAGCTCTTTGGAGGAGCTATCAGTACGCATGGAAAGACTTGAGAGGCACCTTATGGCACGAAGCCCCGTCGCATCAGAGGTCAGCGGCAGCAGACTCCTTGCGGCATCTTCGGACACCATCAGGGGGTTGACAGTCAAAGAAGGAGCTTTGAGAACAAGATACCACGGCCAAAACAGTTCCCGGGTATTGCTTAACCTGGTAGGTCCTTCTGTTCTGTTTTGCCGATGCTACCCCATCAGACGACGATGCTAAATGGTAACTAGTTTGACGAGGCTAAAGATTTTATGGCCAACACCCATAATGCCAACGGCGTTCGGGACGTTTTGGTGAACTTCAAAAGATTTCACGCAGCTCTTCTCGACGAGTACCGCAGGTCTCTTTCCCCGATCACTGTCTTTGTCGACTCGATGATGCCTGTGCAGAAGCGTATGACGGACATTCTGCCCAAGAAGCCCGTTTGCGACCGGCTCATCGCCTCGTATGTCGACACGTCTGAAACGATATACCGAATCATCCATCTGCCCCTGTTTACCGAGCAATACAACCTTTACTGGGAAGGCAAGCTGCAATCCGAGTCTTTCCTTGCGCAGCTCCTTTCGCTTCTGTCTATTGCATCTCGATTCGAGACAAAGTCAAAGGGACTCGGTAACGAGCGTGTTGAGGGTGTGCATATCCCGACAGCCTGCGCCCTGGTGCGTGCCTGGTTGGACAGCCTGAGAGGAAAGCAACTGGTCGAGTTCGCGGTGCTCCAGGTGGAGGTCCTGCTTCTACACGCGCAGCGAATGATCACACCCCGAATTCAGGATTCGTGGACATCACTGGGATCTATCGTGCGCATGGCCATGACAATGGGACTTCATCGAGACCCATGCGAATTCGAACCCCGTGTCCCTGTATACCTTGGCGAGATGCGCCGCCGAATGTGGTTCACGATTTTGGACATGGATCTCCACATATCGCTCGCCAGCAACCTGCCCTGCTTAGTCCGAGACGGTGACTTTACATGTCGACCACCCCGAAACTTGGACGATGGGGAGCTTTTCCCAGATATGAAGGAGCTGCCACCGTCAAAGCCGATAGACGTGGTTACTGACAACCAGATGCAAGTCTATGCAGCCATGACGCTTGGCGTGCGGATGAGGGTGGCCCACATGCTGAACCGCATCGACACAATACGCGATTATCAGGAGGTGTTGGATGTTGGTGCCAAGCTGGAGCGGTTCCTCGACGACATCAACTACATTTTCCCTCGGCAAGGCATCCTAAGCGACGCCCAGAAGAGCAAGCAGTGGCGGTCCCGGGTCGTTCTCGATATGCACGTGCGGCGTCCCCTACTCGCGCTGTACCGGCCCTTCGCCATTGGCGCCGCCGACGCGCCAGCCCAGATCTCTCGGGCGTACCTCAGATCTTCGATGGTGATCATGAAGTACCTAGACGAGCTAGACCCGATGCTGGCGCATTTCCAGGATATCGCAGAAATGTATCACCATGTTCTGAAGAGGGATATTATTCAGGCCGCCCTAAGTGTTTGCTTCTACATCCGATCGGCTGTGCGTCCAGCTTCTGATAGCCTGGGGCTGGGATCACAGGCTCTGCGCATGTCCCCGGATTCGTCGGACGACTTCCCTTCCTACAACCCGGAAAACCTCGTACTCTGGTCACCGTCACGGCTGATTGGCACAGTTGAGAAGACACTCGACTTGCTGGTCCGCAACATCAGCGGTCGCGATACCAAAGATGTTGTGTGCCTTGCAGTCGTACTCGATTGTGTCCAGAAGGCTGAATTCAAAACTGACGAGGTCGTACAAAATCTTCGCATCGTCATGGACCGATGCCTGAGGGCTGCCAATATGAACCTAGACAGTATTTCTCTGCCTCCGCCTGGATCGAATGTTGACGGGTACCAAGGGGACGCATACCGACCTCATCATCTACCGTTCATCTACCAACGGACCCCTGTCGGGGTGCCTGCGGCCGTCAGTGACTTTGACGGCTGGGTTTTGTGGGAGGGATGGGATTGAGATCCATCTCTCAAGTACCAACCAATGTTGGCTTACATGTTTTGGACTGTGCGCAGCCTCGCCTTAGCTCTGAGTTGTGCGATACGCATAAATCATGTTCTTTTCTCTTCACTCTTCTTTTCCTGGCATCGTGTTTTCTTCTTCTTTCTGCTTATTGCTTATAATTTCGTGCCTTGGGAGCCTTCTGAAGGTATTGATTTCGGCATTGGTGTAGATGGCGAGCCACAACGGCAGTTGCAACAAGACGATGTTTTCTTTTTGGGTAGGCATGTGTCGGCTTAGGAAAGTTCAGCGGGCGTTGGGCGTTTATAACTCCATCACATGGGGTTCTTTCTGCTTACAAGATGCCTTCGCATACTTGTACCTGTAGGAGTGATCTTGTAAGGCGCATCAAACTAGATGGCCCAAGTATGGACTCGGCTTGTACATATTTATTGGTAGGAGCTTTGAATGAGATTGCAAGAGGCTCCAACGCATTTGATGTCATCGGATAGAAGGGCCGCACCAAGAACGTGCTGCCTCTGGAGGGACTAATGAGTCGGGCGCTTGAATGATGAAAATATTGCAGGCAACTATCAGCCTCTGTATCACCGTGACTTGAAGACAGCTTTGATACGGTAGATACTTAGCCAGTAGTTCTTTTTGTGAAGCTGGCTTAGAGTAAGCACAACTCCGGAACGGTATACTTTAGCAGGCATTGTCTTGCTCGTGGAACAAGCGATTGCTGTCGATCACTCGGCCGATAGAAACTCGGAGACGAGACTCCCTCGGCCGACCCCAGCGGTTTTACATTGACCGAGCGGGATTTGTAATAATAAACCAAGCCTCTTCAATGGGTTCCATGAACGAGTGAATCCTGGCTTGCTATTGCGGACGGGTCATCCGATATTCCGCCTCAGTCCAAAGGGGGAAAGAACCTCGGCAACTCCATCCTATGGCCACGGCCTTTGTCAACGACCATGAGTGAGGCCTCGGTCCATTTTCCAAGCTTCCCCCGCATCGTTTGTCTCAAGCAACGCCACCCTCTACTAACCCTCACTCTACAGGCTGGAGGGGGGGGGGAAGCAAAAGCTGGGGTAGCACTAGTGACACGCGCCACCTGGAGAATCCCAACCTACAGGGGAGCGAACCGAGCTGCTTGCCCCATCTAGAGCCTGTTGGAGTGCTGATCGGCCAGTGGCTGCTATAAATGCATTGATTGACTACAGGTTGATGTGGTGGCCGCATTCCAACCCATCTGATTTTTTATTCTATTGTATATCCTTCCTGTTGGGCCCGGTGAAGACATCTAGCGAGTGCTACTGTCAAGGACTACGTCGCTGTGAATACTCGGCACTCTGATATCCTTCAACAGCATCATACACACACACAAGGACAAGGCTTTACACAATGCCTACCAAAAGAACAAAGTCCCCAGCCTACGTCCTCGGCGTGGGCATGACAAAGTTCATCAAGCCCCGAGGCAAGGTCGACTACACGGAGCTCGGCTTCGAGGCCGGCGTCAAGGCCCTCCTCGACGCCCAGATCAACTACGACGACGTCGACCAGGGCGTGGCGTGCTACTGCTACGGCGACAGCACCTGCGGCCAGCGCGTCTTCTACCAGTTCGGCATGACGCAGATCCCCATCTACAACGTCAACAACAACTGCTCCACCGGCAGCACAGGCCTCAACATGGCGCGGACCTTTGTCGAGCACGGCGCCGCCGACTGCGTCATGGTCGTCGGCTTCGAGAAGATGATGCCCGGGAGCCTGCAGTCCTTCTTCAAGGACCGGGCGAACCCGACGGGGACGACGGGCAAGATGATGGCGGAGACGAGGGGGGTCACGAATGCTCCGGGTGCGGCTCAGATGTTTGGCAATGCCGGCCGAGAGTACATGGAGAAGTGAGCCTTTTACACCGCGACGATGATTCATCTGACTGTCCGCTTGCAACAACGCTGACAACATCGTCTTAGGTATGGAGCCAAGGCCGAGGACTTTGCAGAGATCGCCCGCGTCAACCACGCACACTCGCCCAAGAACCCTTACTCGCAGTTTCAGGATGTCTACACGCGAGAACAAATCCTCGAGGCGGCCATGATTCATGAGCCCTTGACCAAGCTACAGTGCTGTCCGACATCCGACGGCGGTGCCGCTGCCATCATCGTCTCGGAAGCCTTCCTCGACGCTCGCCCACACCTCCGTGAGCAGGCTGTCGAGATTGCAGGCCAGAGCCTCACGACCGACGCCCCGAGCCTCTTCTCCCGCAGCTCCATCGACCTGATGGGCTACGAGATGACCCAGCGGGCGGTGCAGGAGGCGACGCAGCAGGCGGGCATCTCCCCGCGGGACGCTCAAGTCGTCGAGCTGCACGACTGCTTCAGCGCCAACGAGATGATAGTCCTAGACGCACTGGGCCTGTGCGACAAGGGCAAGGCCCACGAGCTCGTCCGCGCCGGCGACATCACGTACGGCGGCAAATACGTCGTCAACCCGTCGGGCGTCCTCATCTCCAA